>LPNX010653616.1:0-45854 GCA_001517045.1 Pseudotsuga menziesii | reverse complement strand
ACAAGGTGACAGCCTTGACTCGAGACTTGCCCCCAAGGACACACCGAGTGGCTTGAAGATTTCTGCCATGTGATCCAGGTGTGTGAAAAGGCGGCAACAGGCCTAATGGTTAAGATCATGTGTTTCCTCTTAGGAGGTCATAGGTTCAAATCCAAAGGGGGTAGTGTATGTACACCTCTATAGACTTTAGCAGTTATATCACTGCGCAGAGGGGGTCCCTCGTCCCACAAACAAGGGGGTCTCATACACCAAATTGGTGTCTTGCTTGGTGTTGACCTTAAAAACATATTATTATTATTATTATTATCATAAACTTCATAGTTTTATGTAGTTTTTTCATTTTTTTCAAGTCAGAAAATATATCACATAAAATTGTAAGATGGGCCTTGAAATCCTAAAAATGGAGGATCCATCACAATGCCCACAAACAACATGAATCAATACTAGAACAAATTTATAGATGGGCTTAAAAAAAATTCATATTATTTATTAATGGAGTGAGTTAATAAGTGAACAAACTCAATTCTTTTGTAAGTTTTTTTTATGGTGAGGTAAATTTCAGCTTTGATTTACTCATTTTTCGCATTAGTTAGATGATTCAAGTTGTCTTAAAATCAACCAAAACCCTAAAATATAAAGTTCCATAATAAATTTTTTTATTAATCAAATAAAATTATAACTTTAAATAAAATTCCTATCAAATTTGAATTAAAAAAATACAATAATTAACTTCATTTCATAGTATGTTTTCCCATCTTCTCTAAAAGTCCAATGAAATATTGAAAACAAGGAAATAATTTTAGTTCCATTAAGTATGGACCACATCTCCATTTACTTAGATTTTCGGTCCCTTTATATTCTTGCCTTTTATTGCCTTGTACGTTTTGGGTACATAATTATTCTTTTTTAAGCGTAACATAGAACATATGATATGTGTTCTAAATTTTACATGGTTAAATTACAATAATTGATGTAAAATTGTACAAACTTTATTGCCACATGTCAACTTTTTAAACTTTATTTACCCAATGTCAACTTTTTAGTAGGTTGTTGATAATTTGTATCTCAGCGATGCCATCATGACATGGAATATTTAAATCAAGTAAAAGGTACTTATTGTGGTTCCAACCTTCGCAATAAAGAAAAGAAGGCATTTATATTTCGTAAGGTGCACTCAAGAAAAAGTGATCATACTCACAAGAAACAAATTATGGCTGTAGACAACTTATTCAATTAGACTTATACATATTAAATCAAGATTCAGACTTACATTGGAGTTCTAATCATAAAATTTTAGTTGTACATATTAGACCGAGATTCATGGTTACAGTGGCGTTATATATATATATAAAATTTTTTAATTTAAACATGGTTAAAATAATGATCAAAATTATTAAATTAATAAATATAATTATATTAAATATTTTTACGATATTTTTAAATTTAAGCATGGTTAAAATAAATGTAACAATTATTTTAAGTTACAGAGGTTTAAAAATTTATTATGTTATGAAACTTTATAGATTTGTGCTTTATAGTATGAAGGTAAGGCATTTAAAAACGAAGTTATGTTCATCTCTAACCAACTATGTATTGCCCGCAGGGGTGTAGATTGATTGGCAAGTGCCATGTAAATTAAGGAATGTTGTAAAGGAGGTTTCAAGTTCAAATCTCACCCCGACTTATCCGTGCCTCATGCTTGTGGGCTGTGTGGATGCACCTGGGGTTATAGTGGTAGCTGACGGGAATGGACTCGTGTCACACAAGTACCAGAACCGCCTAGTTACTGATTCCCCCAGTACACCAAAAAAAAAACAAAAAACAAAAAAACTATGTATTACAAAATTTATAGATTTACTTATTTTATAATATTTTTTTGGTTAGTTAATCAACAAGTTTCATTAAGAAAATCATAAATATATTACAAAATTTATAGATTTACTTATCTTATGATATTTTTTGGTTAGTTAATCAACAAGTTTTACTATGAAAATCATAAGCATTATTCTATTGACAATATTGTTTTTGTTCCTAAAATTTAGTGTTAGAATTTATTTTATGATCAACTAAGGTAGGATTGATAATTCTTTTTTGTATATTACAACTTCCTTCTTATAATCTAAGGGATTACGATGTATTGTATTTGCCAATTGTATAGCACAAGAAAAAACCATTATTATAGTCTATCTACATAAGCATAAACACATAAATGGAGAGAGAGATCAAGTAACTATATATAGAGCTAGCAATAAGTAGTCTTTGTTATATCCTTCCATTACTACAATATAGAACTATAGCATCATTGATTTGTGTCATTATAACCCTCACAACTATTATGCAATTTTTTTGGCTAGATTGATTATTCTCTAGGGGCCTTTCTTACAATGTGGTTACATGTTTGTTGCATCATATGTGTATTGTTTTTACATCATGACATATTGCCTGAAATATGATAAAAAAACAAATTTATTTTTTCATGTCATGTGTATGTCGATCTGTGTTGGGAGTTGCATTGTATGTGTATACTCGACATCGATTGTACACTACTAGCATCGATGTAACATTGATTTGTCAAAATTTGGGCATTGTTCAAAGTTTGGGAACTGTACTTGATTTTGTTGAAGTTTGTCCTACTATGGAGCTCCTTGTTGGTTCAAGTAATGATGAACTTCGTCCAACTTGGGACATTCATATGTATAGTGGTCTTTGGCACAAATTGTACATAGAAACTAGAGTTTTTCTTTTCTTTCCTACCCTTGGAATTATCATTAGTTTTTTGAGTTACCCCATCCTCAGCAATAGAAATTTTCTTACCTTCGGGTTGTCCAATATTTTTGAGAAGTAGACTGAATAGAAAGAACATTAGAGGTTTATTCTAAGATTGCAACATTCTGGGTGGGTTGAACAATTGCAGGCATATTAATGAAAATTGTCCCATTTGACTAGTCAGTTGGTTAGTAAAATTATGACTCACAGAGCATATCATGGAATTTCCATGTGGTCCTAGATAGTTTTTGAGATGTTAGATGAAGATCAAGATGCAAGAGGTATTAACTCATAGTATTTCAAATTGTGAATAAATCAAATCCAAGTATTGTGCACGTAGAATAACTTTATATTTTGAAAGAGGAGTTCACATGTCTATGTCCTTATCTATATTGGAAGTAATGATTTCACAAATCAATCCATGAGGAAGTGATTTGGGATCTAATATCATATTTAACAAACAAATTTCCCAAAAATATCATAAAATAGAAAGAAAGAGTAACCCAATGCATTGTGAATGAAATAAAGCTATGAATAAGAATCATGTTCGAGGGTGAAACATCAATTTGCAATGTATCAAATGCACAAGACAAGTTGAGATTATCTATAAAACTAGGTCTCCTTGGCACATACATACATGCATACATACGTACATACACACATACACACATACACACATACATATATACATACTTATATGATCCCTAAAACGGGTCTATAAGATGCTCTTGTTGTTGAGCCCCTAATGTTCCAAAATTCTCAACCATCCCATTTTCCCTCACAAATTTCGGGGAGGGATCTGTGGACATAGCACACATCGATCTCTGGTGCAAAGCGTACAATTACAATTAAGGTCCTAGATGACCATACACTTACAACTGAGGTCCTAGCTAACCAATAAATAAAATACTAATATATAATAGAAACATAATGTCACAATATATAGGGCTTAACATGCTCACCCATTCAAACAAGTTTTTTCCTTAACACTTGCTTGATTGTAGATGTTTATGTATGAAGAAATCATCTTACCATGTCATCTATTCTATTGGAAGTTCTACCACTTGATGAGGTATCTAGTAATTGCTCAATTTTTTAGTTGCTTGATCCATGTATCAAGTATTTTTTCAGGTTCTGGTATCATTTTCCTTTCTTTATCAATCTTTGGTAAAATATTCTTGATCGATATCTTGTCAACAATTATCTTTTTTACGTAAGAAACATAGAAGACAAGATGTACACATGAAGATGGAGGCAACCCCAATTTGTAAGCCATACTTCCAATCATCTATAACACCTTATAGAGATGATAGTACATGGGTGCTAATTTATTATCCTTATTTCATTTCTTGAGGGAAACCTATTTGTATGGTTGTAGCCTAAAAAATACCCAATCCCTTACTTCAAATTTCCTTTCACTACGATGTTGATCTTCTGGTTGTTTCATCCTATTTTTACTATGACCAAGTTGTCTTTCAATAGTTGGAGAACATCTTATTTGTTCTCTATGTGATCCTCCACTACTTTAAACTTATCTTTCTCTTTCAAGGATGATGTGATGGATGCATGATGATACCCATAAAGTATCATAAATGGTGACAATTTTTTACGAAGTATGGAAAGTTGTGTTTTACCACCATTTTTCCAAGGGAAACCAATTGCCAAATTGTGTTTGTTTATTGGATACTAAGCAATAAAAAAAAACCTTCTAGGAATCTATTCACAATCTTAAATTACCCTTTGGATTGAGGATGGTAAGAGGAGATGTGAGCCAATTGAAGGCCCCAACAAGAAAATATTTCCTCCAAAAAATTACTGTTGAAAATAGGATCTCCATCACTTACAATAATGTTGGAGATTCCATGTATCTTATAAACTATTTCCATGAATGTTGTAGCTATTGTACTTATATTAAAGGATTAGAAAGAGAGAAAAAATGAGCATAATTTATGAGTCTATCCACCACTACCACGATGAGATTATTTCATTTAGAGTTTGGTAGAATTGTGATAAAATACATTTGGAGTTCTTCCAAACATTGACTTGGCATGGAAAATGGTTGTAAAAGGATCGATGTCTTAAGGGTTTCTTCCTTATTTTGTGGAAAACTAAACATTCTTC
This sequence comes from Pseudotsuga menziesii, assembly GCA_001517045.1. NCBI lineage: Eukaryota > Viridiplantae > Streptophyta > Pinopsida > Pinales > Pinaceae > Pseudotsuga > Pseudotsuga menziesii. The sequence continues at coordinate 40,967 of LPNX010653616.1, read as the reverse complement.
CACAAAAATTTGGACACCGGTTTTAAGACCATCCCATAAAAAAATCCTTCTTGATCATGTGGTAAGTTCTCAATAACCCTGAATGTCTTCCTATAGGAAAATTGTGTTGTTGACCTTTATGTCCATTGCCTACTTGTTTGGTGAACTCCACAATGTAAGATGGAAATACGCACCTCCCACGAACAGGAGCTGGTTCCCTAATCTGAATGGTTCAGATCTAGAACAAAACACAAACACATAATGCCAGACTCTCCCTATATATGTTTAAACACTTGAATGGGATTCCATGCTTATTATATTAACATATGTCTTCACTATCCTTGAAGCTTTTACCTCTGTTCACGTGCAAAAATAGAAGACAACAATAGAAAGTGATATCATTCAAGATATAGAAACTAGATCTATTCTTGTGACCAAGGAGTCAAGAAATACATACACATGATACAACATATATGGGAAAGAGAAAAAATTCTTTATTAAAAATGATTGGAAAGACTACAACCTTGATGCCTTGGTGTTGAGAGTCCCATCCAATAGATATGTTCCTATAACTTCACCTTGCCTCCAATAGACTCAAGAATGATTTTGACAGAGTTTGGGTGTGCAACACAATTCTTTGTCCTTTCTCCCATGGGGAATGAGCTAGTATTTAAAGGCATGGGAGGATAGGTATGGTTGAGGATCTCATGGATGAGGTGGAGATAAGATCCTAAAAGGGAGGATATCGATCTCCAGCTGGTCCTCAACCATAGGGATGAGGCTCCACAGAGGTCAGCTTCGAGAAGCCTCTCGAAGCTTCTCTTTTTTCCTTGAAAACTCAAGCACCGCTCTTCCAATGAAGAAAACAGGTGGTGTTAAGGGGTTAACGCTTCTTACAGTAAGGATAGAAGTGGTGACACCTCTTGTTTCTCATGTATCAGGAGTAGTGCTTCCCTAGGCCCACTTGGGTAACGCTTTTTGTCAATGGAAGAGGAGTGTTACCAGCTCAAAACAAGGAAAAATTGTAAGGGGATATTTTTTCCTGTAATTTCTCTAGGGAAAACTTTGAGGGATTGAAGTAGACAAGGTAATACCTATCTCATAACATGATGGTGATGATATTTAAGTGTTACAGATATGCTTCCGAAAGTATGATGGCTAGAGGTAAATGATATGCATAATACTTTGATAGAACAAGGTATAATATCGAGGCAAAGGTCTAAAGGTTGGAACTTCTCAAGCATCACAAATTTTCTGCAACACATTTTGATACATGTCCCAAATGAATCACAACATGCCTGTCGACCAATGCAACATAGATCCATGTGAGATACAAAAAATTCATGGCTACTAAAATACAACGTAGATCCATGTGAAGAAGACTCAAATTTGGACATAGCTACTAGACATACAATGTAGATCTATGTCATACAGACGCAAATTTGAGCATAGCCATGGAGATACAAATGTGGATCCATGCTACGACTCATACAAAATACTCCATCGCAACTTGGGGAAAGAAATGAGTGCTTTCAATAGATACCCAGGGTCTTTGTCTCGTCTTCCACAAAGTACGATTCTATCCATGTGATTACAATGATTTGATGTCGAACATGGTAGAAACCACTTGATTACTGGTCAATTATGTGAATCATTAACAAGTGTGAGGGAGATCACCATTAATGTCAATGATTCCCAAGGTACCCTAGTACAATATTTTGAGTGTGAATAGATGATTTGATGTCGAACACTCAGTAGAATCTTTCGATCAAAGGTCAATTATGTGAACCTATGTTGAGAGCGAGAGAATCTGTCATTAAGGAATACAGATCTCAAGGTACTAAACTTGTTTCTAAGATTAATTCTTGGATGATGAGCTGAATTCGACAGGAATAGTCTTGTCGAAGGAGGACCATGATGAATCCCACATCGATGACATGAAACTAGGAATAAAGTTTTAGAATTTTGAGTATGATGTAACCATAGGACTGACTCAAGAGTAACTGACACAAAAAGTTGTTTTTACTGCAGGTGTAAAATCTCAACATGACTTCCCTTTGAACATCGGGCGACATGACCGAAGGCTTGGAAACATTGACTTGACGAGGTGAAACACAATGCGAAAATGGAAAATGCATTCTTTGAAAGACTCAAAGGAGTGGCATGACTCACAAAAGTGGATCAACTCGAAAACAAGTTGAATACCCAATTGACTAAATGAAATGCAGACAAGTTCCATGTTTAAAGGTGACTAATAACTGGCATTAATTGCAAATGAAATGTATTTCCCTTCCCTTAATTTCCCCATCATGATTGATGAGTGCCTCTTTTATTTTTAACGAGTTGGAAGAGGGTAACAAACGCTCTATATAGCTCATCCTTTGGACGAGTCCAATCTCATATGTTTTACGAACCTTAGAAAGGATGGGTTCGTTCCCAAAAAGGGTGTTTCAATTTTTTATTTAACGAGTCCAATGAAAGAAAACTTGGTGTAGTTCATGTTTAGAGAGTATGAAAAAACTAAAGAAGACTTTGAATGGGTCCTTTAAAATACCCTAGGGCCTGATAAAGTATAAAATAATAGCCAAGAGAACTCTTCCAGTCATGATTGGATGGAGTGTAACTTTTTCGTAATTAGTGCCCCCTGGTCTGAAAAGGGGTAAACTCTCACCAGGAAGAAGACTCTTTAGGTACTTTTATGAGCGTGAAGAAAACAAGTTCACTTGGCAATATTTCTGCTTCATTTTTTAACGAGCTTGGAACAAAGAAAGAACTATGCTCAAAAAGGCCTATTTCATTTTTACAGAAGCTTGAAACAGAAAAATAACTATACTTGAAACATGGTTTCATTTTTATGCAAGCTTGAAACCAAAATGTAAACTATGCTTAAGGAAACCTGCTTAATTTTTTAACGAGCTTGAAATAGAAAATGAACTATGCTCATGAATGGTATCATTTTTATGCAAGCTTGAAACCAAAAGGTAAACTATGCTTGAAACATGGTTTCATTTTTATGCGAGCTTGGAACCAAAAGGTAAACTATGCTCAAAGACACATGTTTCATTTTTTAATGAGCTTGACATAGAATATGAACTATGCTTTCAACCCTGTTTCATTTTTTAATGAGCTTGATACTGAAAAAGAACTATGCTCATAATGTCTGTTTCAGTTTTTAACGAGCTTGACACGGAGAAAAGGAACTATGCTCACAAACATGCTCTTATCCAACATGATATATAGAGGTTGGTATGTTTCCCCCATTACATAAAAGATAGCATCTTAACTCCAGTATGTTGTCCATAGACTAGAGCCATTCCCCCCATTTTACCTATGATGGGAAGAAGCTAACTAGAAGAAGGGGAAGGAATCAAAAGAACATGAGGCACATTCAGAGCAGTCTGATTACTAGGAGTGATGCGATGGTAAGGTGTAACAAAGGAAAGTTGATAAATGGTCACAATATTCCCATCATGGGGAAAATGCATAATGCTAAAGAGTGTGGAAACTACAGCCTTCATGGTGTAATCATAATCACGTCCAAGGAGAAGATTGAAATTTGAAGGACCTTGGACCACCATAGCATCAATACAGACAATTTTCCCTCCTGATGTAATAGGAAAATGAGGAAGGATCCCTGAAGGTGTAGTAGGTATTTGATTAAAATCCAGTATCTGATCGGTGGCTGGAACAAGATGTGGAAAACCTGAATCTTTCCAAGCACTTGAGGATAGAATACTAACATAATCCCCTTTGTCAATAATAGTGTGAAGCATCCATCTAGCGGTGACGTTCACAACTATGTGGAAAGGAACACTCAAATGAAGAGGAGACTCTGTTAGGTTACTCCAGTCAAAGAAAATAACCTCACTACTTGGAGAGGGTTCTGTCAAAAGAGACAAAATTTCCTCTTGTTGAGAATAATCAGAATGAAGCATAAAAACTTCAACTGGTTTTTGTTCATTCTCTACTGGAAGAGAAGAATAAGACGGAGATTTGGTCAAAGCGATTTCTTCAGTCTTAACACTCTATGATGAAAGAGTGGGATTGGGTGGAGATGACATCGACTCAACCACTTTAACTTCACTCTCCAAAGGAAGAGTGGGATCAACCACATATGAATCTGAATTGACCACTTGGAATTCACTCTTGGAAGGAAGAGTGGGATTGAACGCGGATGAAACCGAATCAACCACTTTAACTTCACTTTTCAAAGGAAGAGTGGGATCAACTACGGATGAAACCAAATTGACCACTTCAACTTCATTCTTCAATGGAAGAGCGGGATCGATCGAGGTTAGAATTGGATCGACCACTTTATCAACCAATGGGATGTCAAGTGAAAACCTACGATAACTGGTTGTAGGCCGTTTACGAGAAACAGTAATATCTTCCAACCACTTAGAACCTTCATCCATGAAAATACAAAGGTAAGTAAATTGCATGTCCTTACATATCAAGCAAGGATTTCTGACCTTACCCTTCCGATTCTTAACCACAGATTCAGTGGTTGAGGGGGTATCATCAGTATGATGACCAGAGGCTGATGACATCGGTTGCTGGGAAACCTTATACCACTCTTCTAAAAATGGGGCTAGACCATGACAATATTTTAGAAGGTGATCACTGTTGCAAATCCTGCAAGGGAATTTGGGCTTATGCGGCCTTTGGTTTTGCATATCAACACTCTTTTCACTCAAAGGAGTAACTGGTTGATACTTGGTTTTCTATTTGTTTTTCTTCTTCTTAATCTTCCTTTTTTTCTTCTTCTTATCCACATTATTACTAGTACTATAAATTTCAATAGGAGAAGAGGGAGAAATGAGAGAAGACACATTTGGTGAAGAAGAAGAGGGATCAACATGAGGTTGATTCTCTTACGATGAAGGATTAGGATCAAAAGCAAGTGGTGTACATGGGATAACTGGACTAGAGAATAGCCAAACATGTAATCCAATAGTCAATCCTGGAAGGCTTAACGTAGCCATAAGAGGAGGACCAACATTCCCATAAGGAGGGAAAACAAAATATGTGCTTGGAAAGGAGTCTCTTGGTTGGTAGTCCCAGAAGGTGAATCCATAACTATGTAACAAAACTATCTCTCTCTTCAAAAAAACCCTAATTGTACAGACAACAAGCACTACTCAAACTAAAGAAGCAAGCAAAATATGTGAGAGGAGTAGACCAAAGGTTTGGAACCTCAATGGATTGTCAAATCACCACAACTCGCTATATACCACAGGGTCCAACAGTGAAGCATGACAAAGAGGATCAACCGTCCCTCACCTGAATACTCGACTACCTAGATGGCACGTGCGTAGTAATCTCCCCAAGTGCCGTTCTCGGTGTATTGTGATGATAAGACGACCAAAAGGATTTACTCGGATGGTCTCAGGATTCCTAAAAGTGTCTCCTGATATACGCAAGGTACGTGGGAGCTCCACTCTGTAGTAGTGTTGTCTAATGCACAACCGTTCAAAAGGGGCCTTTCGATAAACAACTAAGTATGTGAAGTACCTTTCAGTATACCTCAAGGGTACGTGAAAGGTTGTTCGATATACTAGCGATACATGGAAGAACCACACGATCCCCCTGATGCAGTGTAGGCAATAAACAACAGCTCCTATGTTTTAAAGATGCCGAAACATGTCTCTAACCTATCACACCTTGCTACAAATTTTAAACTTAAACTAGCGCTTAATTTTATCTTAAACGGTTAGGTGGATGCATGATGTGAGGACATGAAAAATAAAACCATGCAATATGATAGGGAAAAATTTTCACTTTCACTTTAAAGGTATGCCCTACTCAAGGAAGGGAGAGAGAGGTTAAATTTCTTTGAAACATAGAATAAATCCCATACAACAATAAAACAAACTTCTTATATGGTATGTTCCTAACTGAAACAAACAAATTTTGTTTTTTGAACTGAAAAAGAAGTGATATCTCTAATAAGAAGCAAGAAAATTAATTACAAATTTTATACAAAAGTGTTCAGATTTCTTCAACTAAAGAAAGAATGAACTAATAGTAACATTCTACAATAACCTTTATATGGATTCTGTCACAATTTTTGAAAAATGGAAAAAGTAGACAAAACTCATGTATAATAAAAGAAGAAAACTGAAATGAATCTTTCCTTGTTCTGTTAAAGAAGATAGATCAGATATCTAACAAAACCAAGTTCTATTGAAGGCCAACTATGAAGATTTAAAATACCAACATCAATCAGAATTCTAGAGAATAACTATGGATTCATACATGATCCCTAGGGGGTCCTAGGGCTCGTTTCTTTTTTTGAATTTTTTTATTTTTGATTGAGTTTTCTATTCAAAAATAAATTGCAGAGTTGAAAAAACAACTATAACTATTTGAAGGATGCATCTCAAATACCAAAACAAGCATTTAATAATCAAACACCAAACAAGGCTAAGAAGAATACCTGGCACCGCTTCTACAGGTGTTGGAAAGGGAATTACCATCCTGAGAACCACTTCTTGTATATAGAAACAGAGTGGTGGCACTGCTTATTCAAGTTCACACCATAGTGTTACCAACTCCAGCACTGCTTCTTTCACAAAAAAACATAGTGGTGGCACAGCTCTATTCTAATAGGGAAAAGGCAGTGACAACTTCAGAACTGTACTTATAACATAGCCCGGGAGCGGTGCCCGAGATTGCGATTTGAAAAATAAAAATAAAAATAGAAAAGTAAGCTACAGTCTAAAGAATGACTCCAAACAATCACCAGAAAACCCAGTGAACCAAAAATATTAAGATCCAAAGGATGATAAAGGCAAATCAATCAAATTCAAAGCATATCTACAGATCTATGAATTGAAAAAGAAGATCTACAAACTGGAAATGAAGGTGGAGGTTTCAACTTAACAATGATCTAGAATTCGAAGTAGTCCCCAATATGGTCGCCACTTTTGTTAGATGAAAATACAGACCTCCTATGGATAGGAGCTGGTTCCCTAGTATGAATGGTTCAAATCTAGAAAAAAACACAAACACGAAATGCTAGACTCTCCCTAGATCTGTTTAAACACTTGAATGGGCTTCCATGATTCTTATATTAATAGATGTCTTCACTATCCTTGAATCTTTTCTCTCTGTTCACCTACAAAAATAGAATACAACAATAGAAAGTGATAGCATACAAGATATAGAAACTAGATCTATGCTTGTGACCAAGGAGTCAAGCAATACATACACATGATACAACATATATGGGAAAGAGAAAAAAATATTTATTAACAAAGATTGGCAAGACTACAACCTTTATGCCTTGGTGTTGAGAGTCCCATACAATAGATCCTTGCCTCTAACTTCACCTTGGCTCCAATAGACTCAAGAATGATTTTGACAGAGTTTGGGTGTGCAACACAATTCTTCCTCCTTTCTCCCATGGGTGATGAGCTAGTATTTAAAGGCATGGGATGATAGGTATGGTTAAGGATCTCATGGGTGAGGTGGATATAATATCCTAAAATGTAGGATCTCGAATCCAACTGGTCCTAAACTATAGGGATGAGTCTCCAGAGAGGTCAGCTTCGAGAAGCCTCTTGAAGCTTCTCTTTTTTCCTTGAAAACTTGAGCACCGCTCCTCCAATGAAGAAAACATGCAGTGTTAAGGGGCTAACTCTTCTTACAGTAAGGATAGAAGCAATGGAACCTCTCTTTTCTTATATATTAGGAGCAGTGCTTCCCTAGCACCACTTGGGTAACGCTTTTTGTCAATGGAAGAGGAGCCTTACCAGTTCAAAACAAGGAAAAATTGTAAGGGGATATTTTTGCCTATCATTTCTCGAGGGAAAACTTTGAGGGATTGAAGTAGACAAGGGAATACCTATCTCATAACATGATGGTGATGATATTTCGGTATAACACACAAAGAGGGAAAACATATGGAAAATAATGGTTGTTAATGAAAATCGAAGAGGGTACAAGATTCATGATGATAAAGGTAAAATAATGTAGAGGCATGTGTGCAGACAACTAGGATAAACCATGCAAGTTCATAGGATCCAATTATAGTTGTTCACGCTCACAAAAAGAAAAAGAAAAAGATAAAAAGGGTCAGATGTGCATAGTTATCAAAATTAAACGAGCAAGTTGGAGAAGTTAAATCCCAACCATTCATGCCAAATTAAGTGAAAAATATATAACAAGGGCATTGGACCACACGAACGACTCAGATCAATTGGGCACCTTTTCATCATCTCATTATAGTCATTCGTGCTCAAGTAGTTACAAGAGGAATAAATGGAGGGGGACCTATGCGAACAACTTAGATTTGATAGATCCCCTTTTTAATTCTTCATTAATACCATTCACACTATTGTAATTGCATGTGCCTCCTAAAAGTTACATGCATGTGCCAATGGTACATATCAATCTATCCTCATAGGAAACATGTGATCTTGGCCATTCGTGCCAGGGGTATTTCCCCTTCATCAAGTTGATACCCCAAATATTCATCCTAGTATCTAAGATTCATTGGAAATTTGAATAATCCACCAAAGATAACACTAGAAATTTTGCATTCTCATGCTTTTCCTACTAAAATCAAATCTCAAATTCATAACTATGCTTGTTAATATTTGACCACCAATCAAGAAAAATATTTGTTGTACCTTCAATTTGGATAGGCCATTGGTGCCACCCTGGTCAACTATTAATGAGGCATTAATACTCATACAAGGAAAATTCAATATATTTTTATCTATTATGTAAATACTTTGAGTGCATTTCGTAGAACTTTTCTCCATCGAAGAGTTCTTATCTCTACTGTGTATTTTCGCCTGAAGTTGATAATGAATCTTCACAACCTTTGAATCTGCAGTTGCAGGAAATCATCATTATTTAGTGATCTAGTTTATCAACTTCATAATGTACTAGGTAATTCATCGACAACCCCTCACTGACCCACTGCAAATTTCTCTGTAATTGTCCAATTTTCCTTTGCATAGTCCACTCAAATTTTCCCTGTATCTTGCCTTGAATTCCAACTTGAACACAAAGAAGAAGAATGTGTCTAAAATATCCTCCTCGTTGGTTGTGTTTGGAATATCCAAGGCTAGTGACATTACATCATCTCAATATCCCTCTTTTTCCGATGAATTGGTTCTATAGCTACCCCCAAAACCACCAAATTTTCTCCTAAGAAACTCATAGGATCCTTCTATGGAAAATTTCTAGCCCCAAACTCTAATAGCAAGTTGTGGTATTCTTGTTTGACTCATAACCCCATTCCCGATACATTTCTATTTCCTAAATTTGTTCATCTATGTGCCAAAAATTGCAATCCAATTACCTCCTCCGTTTCCATTGACGATGATTAAATCCTATTGCTTCATATCACCGGGATCTCTATGTATCAGGCAATAGGAATTGACCCTAGGAGGGAGGTGCTATCTCATGAAACCCAAATAGATAGATATAGGAAAATGATCCTACTGAATTGAGATAATCCCTTTGCATGTATTAAATATAATCACAGAAAGGAGGAGATCCCTTTTATCCCTTGGAGGTTGAATAATTTTTCATTCTGGTCTCAAGAGATGATCACTTCCTTCACTGTAAATTTGGGTCGAGAAACCAAAAAGGAAATAGATGAAGGGATGGTGGCCTTTATTGATGCTTTTTTCTCATAATATTCCCAATTTTGAATAAACTACGAAAAAATCTATGGGAATAAGAAGGCTTATTTTCAGATCACTAGTGTTTCTAGGTATCCTTCCTATCTAGTTTACCTATTACCGTGCAAGGAACCTAATGGGTTACTTTATCTTAGCATCCTAATAAAAACTAAATAAATATTAGTATAAATATTTTTTATTTATATATTCATATTTTATATCATTACATTCCTGATATCATTTGGTGTATATATAATATACATAGGTGATAAGTTTCATCAGTAGGGAAGGGATATGAAAAGTAATAATTACAAATATAAAAAAAAGTAAATAAATATATAATATCGAATAAATGATTGAAAAATACTACTACTAATAATATACTTAGGCATATTATAAGTCTACATTATTTCAAAATTCTTTGTCTTCAAAGAGTCTTCGATAACTCTCGCTACGTAATATAGTTGAATATGTGAGCAAATATGATGCTCGAATCTTAGAACAGTATTGGCACATCGAAAAAGAATCAATCCATTCTAAATGGCTTCTTTCAGGATTTTTTGATGATAAAAATTTGAATTCGACCTTTCTTGTTATTGCATTTGAGTTGTATAGGTGTTCGAGTGTTGACATATGTAAGAACAATATGTTGATTCTTGTGTACTCCATTTTCTATAATTAGGAAGCCGATGTGATCTTGGTATGTTGATCCTTCATAAAATTTGGTTTAAATTATCCATGATGAACTTTAGGTGACATATTGAAATTTTTGAAATTCTTGTGTTGATTGGTGTGATGATGTCTTCATTAGTTGATAGTGATGGTACTTCAACCCTCGCTAAATGTGTTGACATTGAGATGTGATTGTATTGTTTCTTGTTCTTAATTTATAGATGTCCCTTCACTAATGCAAATTCATCTGTAATGACACTCTGACTTTGAGTTTTGATTTCATCACGTCCACACCCATCAAATCAAACCAAAGAGAAAGGGGGGGCATGAATGATATGAGGGGTTCTAAATTTCTCCCCATGAGCATATTACAAAATTCACAACTATTTAAATGCATGCAATGCATAATCAAAATACACAACGGAATTAAACTCTAGCAATGCACACATTGCATGCACACACCAACATTTCTATCACAGAAAAATTAATAAAACAATTACACACATAATTAATATCATTCTCATGCTATGCACATGCCTCCTACTGAATAATTCAAGATGGCCTTTTCATTCAAATTGACATGAATAAATAAACATCTAGTACATAGAAATTGAGAATAATTAAAAACATACTAGCACTTATCTTTTAATTGAAGTTGTCCCAACAACTAGATATGGAAGAGAAATGTTCCACCCAACTATAGGTATTTTTCCAGCCTATATTCTTTTAGCTAAGAGACCACCCCCGATTTGGGTTGTGTATCCACTAAGGAGGAACTACTCAGGCTCGCTCATAGCCATAAAACAATTTCTCTCTTTAAGCCAACACACAACTAGGTTTGTCAAGAAAGTAAGGAGGTAGTGAAGGATATAGCTAAGATAGTGAGCTCATGCACATGTCTACATGCATCTCAATATGGATTCAAACATCCCTAGCACCCACAATACCTACCACACCCAACACAAGGAAGGTACCCTTCTATGCTACATAATCCCTTAGGCGCCCCTTCCCTCCAATGCTCTTCAAAATGGGAATAGAAAGGTCCAAGATGCTAAACCTATAGAGATTCTTTCCTTCACTGGCTTTATGAATCCAGTCCAACTCTAATCTCACTTTTGCATCAATGCACTCTTGGACTTTTCCAAATTCTGACCACATGACTGTTAAACACAAAATTCCACTTTTGGGCTTCCAAATCTGGGTCTTCCTATGGATTTTTTGCACCTTTTACACTCTCAAAATTTCACCATGGTTTATATCTATGTATTATCCATTGGATTTCATGCTGACACGAATTCTCGAGCAGTTTTGGCACTTCAAAATGTGGCATCTTTACAAGTTGCGATTTTTGCAATTTTCATTGCTGGGAATGCATAACAAGCTGGAAATTGATATCTGGTTGTTAAAAAATGGACTCGGGGAGATGGAGAATGAATTACCATTAGGAATAATGATGTATGGGTTAATTAAACCATTCCTATACTCATCCATATGAATTTTTGAGTTTTCCCATTCTCCATTAATGCATGAGCTGATTTCCCAGTTATTGTCTTACAACATAAATAAATGTCAGCAAGGGAAGTCAAGATGGGTTCTCAAGATGACACTTGGAAACACAGGGTTCAATTCCCACAACCTCTCACCTCTCCATAGTGGATACACACAACCCCCTAATTTATGTTTCCTCCATAGTGTTAGATTTTTAACATTTAAGGTATATGCTCTTAGGATCTTATCTGAGAGAATAACAAGCACATCAATCAAACACAAGAGACAATGAACACAAAGGTTTTCCTCAGGGAAACCATAAAGGAGAAAACCCCACAAATTCATCAGAGATAGAATTAGCACCAAAAGTAAAACCCAAATATAGTAAGCTAATCTCCCGACAACAATAGTCTCTCTCTCTTGTACCAGCTTCTTCTTTCTCTCTCAGTTATGGGCTACAACTGAGTGTGAGTGAATGTATGTTAAATAGAGAGGCTCCCTCTCTATTTATACTAATTCTTGACTTGACAATAACTCACTAGGGCCAACTTCTCTAGGAGATTCTAATAACCCTAGGGCCCCACAACTGTGGGGACTTTAACCCTTAATGAATAAGGAGGGTTACACTCTATGACTTGTTTACAGTATTGAATCTCCCGATAGGAACATCGGGGCATGACATAACTCAATTACATTAAGGATACTTCATGATAGAAGCATCGGGGTACAATACATAAGATATACAAGTGAATACATTCCAAAGTTATAAATACATCAACACTCCCTCTTAACTAGGAAGGTATTCTCTTGACAGAATTTATCAGCACAAGTATTCTTCTCTGTATCATCTGGATCATCATCAAGTCATCTTCATCTTCAATTCTGGAACATCACTGGATCATCATCAAGTCTGGATCATCACTTGATCTGAATGATCACTGGGTCATCATCACTGGTGCTATCTCGATTCTACTCGTCATAGGAAGATCTACAGAGCCAACCCTTTTTCATGCTAGTTGTAGGCCTAGCCTCCAAGTAGGTCTTCATCTTCTTCAACACTTATATCTAACCCAGTCAGAAAGGCTCGCCCAACACTTACATATGACCATGGGAGGAACACATCCACCACCATGTCAGAAAGGCACACCCAACACTCACATCTGACCATGGGATGAACACATCAACCATGTCAAAAAGGCCCAACACTTACATCTGACCATGGGATGAACACATCAACGATGTCAGAAAATCTCAGCACTTATATCTTACCATGGGATGAACACATCAACCATGTAAGAAAGGCTCAACACTTATATCTTACCATGGGATGAAGACATCAACCATGTAAGAAAGGCTCAGCACTCACATATGACCATGGGATGAACACATTAACCATGTTAGAAAGGCTCAACACTCACATCTGACCATGGGATTAACAAATCAACCATGTAAGAAAGGCTCATCACTTATATCTGATCATGTGGGATGAGCACATCTTGCAGTCACATTAAAATGGATCTACACTTATATCTGATCATGTGGGATGAACACATCCCGCAGTCACATCAGGATGGATCTGCACTTATATATGATCATGTGGGATGAACACATCTTGTAGTCACATCAGAATGGCTCTGCACTTATATCTTACCATGGGATGAACACATCAACCATGTCAGAAATAAGTGAACCTTGATCTGGAGAACACCAAGATGAACACATCCCGTAGTCACATCACGGACTCATCACTTCCCTTTGAAGTGAACCTCGATCTGGAGAACACCAAGATTCTCCCTAAAGTACTCAAACTTCACTCTAGCTAATGGTTTGGTTAACACATCAGTTATCTATTCGTCTGTCGCAACATACTGGAGCTTCACTTCTCCTCTCTACACCATATCCCTGATATAGTGATATTTGATCTCGATATGCTTCGACTTGCCATGGAACAATGGGTTCTCTGATATCTTCACACAACTCTAGTTGTCACAATATATACAAGTAGCATCCAACTGAAGATCAAACAAATAAAATTGTAGCTTCCTAAGCCACACTACCTCACAGCTAGTAGAACAAGCTACAACATACTCTGCTTCAGCTGTACTCAGTGCCACACATGATTGCTTTCTGCTAAACCATGAGATCATACCTGATCCCATACTGAAGAAACACCCTGAAGTGCTCTTCCTATCAATGGCACTTCCTGCCCAATATGAATCCACATAAACTTCCAGGTTAATCTTCTGATTCACCTCATACTTGAGCCCATAATCAACTCTACCCTTCAAGTACCTCAGAATATGCTTTGCAGCAATCAAGTGAACATGTCTTGGATCTGTCAGGAACTGGCTCAATGTGTTCACAACAAAGCAAATATCTGGTCTTGTATTCATCAGGTACATCAAGGACCCAATCATCCCATGATACATCATAGCATCAACCGATTCTGATGAAGCATAACTCAATAGCTTTAGGTTTGATGCCATAGGTGTGGTCATGGCCTTGTATTCCATCATCCCGAACCTCTTCAGGATCTCTACTGCATACTTTCCCTGTCCTAGGAAGATTCCATCTGCATTCTTCCACACCTCCATGCCTATAAAGTAATGCATCATACCCAAGTCCTTCATTTCGAACTCGACAGCAAGCTTCCTCTTCGTATCAGCAATCAACCCATCCTCACCTGTCACAAATAGATCATCTACATATAGTAGGAGTATCAATGGGTTCCCTTCTTCAATCTTGTAATAATGGTTGGAATCCTCTATACTCTTGGTAAATCCCCAACTAGATAGGAAGCTATCAATTCTGCTGTACCATGTTCTACGTGCTTGTTTCAAACCATACAGAGCTTTCTTCAATTTACACACATGAGTCTCCCTATCATGTGTCTCAAAACCAAGTGGCTGCTCCACATACACTTCCTCTTCCACTACACCATTCAAGAAAGCAGTCTTGACATCCTTCTGGTGTATCTTCCATTTCATTACTGCAGCCAGATCAAGTATTGATCTGATGGAAGTGTATCTGGCTACAGGTGCAAAAGTGTCTTCATAATCTATTCCTTCTTTTTGGGAGAAGCCACGAGCCATAAATCTTGCTTTATATTTCTCTATGCTACCATCTACAGCATGCTTGATCTTATAGATCCACTTGGAAGTTACAATAGACTTCCCTTCTAGTCTTCAGATAACATCCCAAACATCATTCTTCATGATCGATTGATACTCTTCGATCATAGCATCCTTCCATTATTTCTTTTCTGTCGCTTCTTCATAGCTAGAAGGTTCTTTATCAATGAAGTCACATAATAGGGATACATAACCGGAGCAGGACCTGGTTCTTTTCCTCTCTCTGTGTATCTCTTCTAGAGCCTTGTATCTTTCTGCACCTTGGATAGCCTCTCATATCGATGCAGGTTTCCTCTTGTGGGGATTCTTCTCTTGAGGTGGATCTACCGGTTCCTAAGGTTCTTCCATTTCTTGATCTTCTTCTGGAGTTTCTTCAATCATAGTTGTCTTACAGATTCTGGGTACTTCCGATTCTTCAATGTCTTCAACAGCTCTTTTTATGGACTTGATGTAAGCTGAGTGTTCATCAAATGTTACATCTCTGCTGATGTCAATCTTCTTGAATCCTAGGAAGTATATTCTTTAATCCTTCGAGCTATCAGAGTATCCCACAAATATACCCTTTTTTCCCAAAGGATATAACTTTGTCCTTTTTTCTTTTGGAATGTGTATGTACACTGGACAAACAAATATTTTGAGATGACTGACTTATGGTTTCTTGCTGGAAAAGACTTCTTCAGGTGTCTTGATCTTGAGTACTCTATGTGGAGTATGGTTCTGTACATACACAACTGTCCTAGCAGCTTGTGCCCATAGATGCATAGGAAGGTCTTGATCATGAAGCACTGCCCTTGCTACTTCCATGATTGTTTTGTTCTTTCTTTTTGCAACCCCATTATGTTGTGGATTATATGGAGTGGTCAACTCCCTCTTAATCCTTGAATCTATGCATAATTCTTTGAATTCAATTGATGTAAATTCGCCACCATTATCAGATCGAAAGATCTTGATCTTCTTCTCTGTGTGGTTCTGAATCAAGGCTTTGAATTCTTTGAATTTGCTGAATACTTCATCCTTGTTCTTCATGAAGTATATCCACGTCATCCTAGAAAAATCATCAATGGAAGAAACATAATATACATACTCACTTAAAGAACTTGGATGACATTGGACTGCATACATTGGAGTGGATGATTTCCAATATTCCTTTTGCCTTTCTCTCACTACTTGAAAATGTCTTCTTTCTGTTCTTTCCTTTCGCACATCCTTTACATGCACCTTCATGTTTTGCTTGCATTTCTGGAAGAACTTCAACAACTTTGCTTGCAAGTGGTAGTGCCCTGTAGTGCACATGTGCAAGCATTCTATGCCACAGTTCATTTGGTTCTACTGAGTCATGAACCAAAGCTTGTTTTGGTTGGCCCTTCAATTTGTGTAGTCCTCCCTCTTGTTATCCAATTACTACTGCATCACCAATAGTCTTTCCTTTTGGCCACATGAGGACTTGGCCATCTATAAATGCAACCCTCATGCCTTTTGCATCCAATGCAGAGATGGAGAGAAGGTTCTTCTTTAGTCCTGGTACATCCTTCATATTTATAGACTTTTCAAGGTCTAATTTGTAGGAGGATGATCCATTAGATTTTATTGGATACTAGTAGTCATCCCCAAGTTTCACCTTGTGGGGTGATTCATGTTCTGATAGTTTCACAAATGATTCTTTGAATCTCGTCATGTGTTTGGAAGCCCCACTGTCTATAATCCAATCATTGCTTCCATGTGTGATGTTTCCCATGAGAGTGGAAATCAAAACCTATTCTTTATCACTTGAAGAATCATCACTATCTTGTTTGATTCTCTTCTTGGGAGGCTCATCATCTTCTGCAGCATGAGCATGATGTATTTTCTTGTTTCCCTTTTTCTTGTGAAAGCCATTTTTGTTCCTAGGAAAATCTCTAGCATAGTGTCCTCTTTCATCACATGTAAAGCATCTGAATTTAGGTAGATTCTTGTTATATCTTTTAGGATGAGAGTGCTTACCTTGGTGATGGTATGTTTTTCTCTTCTTGGATTGTACTATGAGAGATTGATCTTCATTTCCCATCTTTTCTTCTTGAGCTACTATTCGAGCTTCTTCTTGTGAGAACTCTTCCCATAGTCTGCTAAAGTTAACTAGCTTCTTTCTGGCATAGATCCCTTGAATGAAAGAGTCCCATGCCTTAGGGAGACCATTCAAGGTGGTCATCACAATTTCTGCATTCTCTACTTCTTCAAGTTGTTCCTTGATCTGAGAGACCCTTGTAAAGTAAGACTGGATCGTCTCTGCATTCTGTATCTTTACATTGTTCAATTGGTTTCTCAGAGTCATCTTCTGGTTTATGTTCTTCCCTTCAAATAACTTGGTCAGGGCATCAAAAATCTCTTTAGGTTTCTTTAGAGAGGACACCTATGGTATGAGGTGATCCTTGATTGAATCAGCAATAATCCTCTTAGCCATGACAAATTTCTTCTTGTGTAAGGCCTTATCCTCATCTCTCTCTAGAACTGGAACCTCTTCATTGATGTAAGAGTCCAAATCATTTTCTTCCAGGACCAGGGACATCCTATACTTCCAAGCTCGGAAGTTATCAGCTCCCTTAATATTTTCATCAATCTTGGTATGATGATACATCTTAATAGAGAACCTCAAATGGAAATGAAAAATATTTAGATCTTACTAGGTTAAGATGTCAGAGCTAGATCTGGAGCTGAATTTCTGGTTCAGGAGCAGATTAGAGTTTGAATTTCCCATAGTTCTACCCAACCAAAAAATTTGATCTTGATCTCTAGACTTCGATTTTGGGGAGGAGATCAATCCAGGCCTAGGCTCACTCAAAAATTCCAATTCTGTGGAAAGCCCTAATTTCCCGCTGAAGTGTCGGGTCAAAAACTGAAAATGCTCAGAATCAGATTCCGGTTTGACAGAAAGATGCGCCCTAGAGAGGAGAGTCATCCTAGCCTCCTTTTATTGAAAATATGTGGAGAGAGATCCAAAAAGTAGGAAGACCTAGCTTCAGCAGCTGCACATTGTCTTCTTCTCAGGTTAGCTCTAATACCATGTTAGATTTTAAACATTTAAGCTATATGATCTTAGGATCTTATCTAAGAGAATAACAAGCACACCAATCAAACACAAGAGACAATGAGCACAAATATTTTCCTCGGGGAAACCATAAAGGAGAAAATTCTGAAACTTCCTCAGAGATAGAATCAACACCAAAAGTAAAACCCAAAGACAGTAAGATGATCTCTCGACAGCAGTAGTCTCTCTCTCTTGTCCTAGCTTCTTCTTTCTCTCTTAGTTATGCGCTACAACTAAGTGTGAGTGAATGTATGTTAAATAGAGAGGCTCCTTATCTATTTATACTAATTCCCGACTTGACAATAACTCACTAGGGCCGACTTCTCTAGGAGAGTCTAATAACCCTAGGGCCCCACAATCATGGGGAATTTAACCCTTGATCAATAAGGAGGGTTACACTCTATGACTTTACATGACTTGTTTACATTATTGAATCTCCTGATAGGAACATCGGGGCATGACATGACTCAATTACATTACAAATACTTCCAGATAGAAACATCGGGGTATAATACATAAGATATACAAGTGAATACATTTCGAAGTTACAAATACATCAACACATAGCCATCTCTTGGAAGTTTATTTGCATTATAATCATTTACATGTTTTTTTTACATTTTCCCATGGAATAATAAAATATGGTTACCAACATAGAAAATAACTTCCTTTATAATTCTAGGCATTCACTAGCAGGGCCTTGACCTTATGCTCCAAACTAGGAATAATAAATTACAATTTCACAACATTTTCATTACCAAGGAATTATAATATAGGGTCAAAATGGGAGGATTACAGATCCCTTTTGTTGAGGTCCCTTTATTTGCAAATTCAAATTCTAAGAACTTCCTTAGTTCCACTAGATCAATTAGAGTTTCCTTCTTGACCTTAAAAATTTGTATATCCTTACGTTTTAGTTTTTTAAATTTTTGTGAGCAAAATTTGATTGTGATTCTTTAGATGATTAATCTCTTTGTCTTTATTTGGAAATATTTTGTCAATTTATATCTTGTGATCCTGCTTCTTTTGAGACTCTCAATCAAACTGAATTGCTACATATTAATGGGTTAATGGGTTAGTGGTGAGGTCATATTTCACACCAAGGGGGGTTGGAGAATCTTTTGGATAATTTTAACCATAATAATAATATAATTTTAATAATTTTTTGGGGGATTTAAAATATTATAATAATAATAATAATATTTTTGAAGCGATGGAATTACTTTTACTTTTTTAATACAATTAAAAATATTATTATTATTAATATTAAAATGAAGGAAATTATAATTTTTTAATATAATAATAATATATTATTATTATTATTATTATTATTGAATATAATAATAATAATATTATAATATTTTTTGAATGGTTATAAATGTGTGGATGAGAGAAATGAGCAGTGTGTGTAGAAGGGCACTGAAGGGACGTGTGAGGAGAAGAAATGGAGAGAGGGTGATGTAGAGGAGAGGAGTGAGGATGCATGAAGGAGATAATAGTGTGAGTAAGTTGTGGAGATGCAGAATGGAGGGAACGTGTGGGGGATGAACCACAGAGTGTAGTGGTGCCATGGAGTGGTGAGAGGGTGCTTAGATGGAAGGATGCAATGGATGAAAACCACAATCTAGGGAAGATCCAGGAGTGCGAGAGGGCATGCGAAGGGGAGAGGAGGGAATGTAGTATGGAGGAGGTGGTGCATGATAGGATGATATGGCAGTGTGGATTACAAGGATCTGGTTGTAAGGTGTATGAGGAGAGTCGAGGGTATGAGCGCAAAGAGGAGAGACGTAGGAGGAAGTGTGGTGAGGATGCTAAGTTTGGAGGGAAAAGAGTCAAGGATATGAGCATGGGGGAATGGGATATGTGGTAGGGATGAAGCAAATGGGAGGGGAACATAATATGGAGTGTGGAGTGGGAATTGTAGGGAGGAACAAGTGAAATGACAGTGATGAAAGAGAAAAAAATGAGGAATTTGTGTAGTAAGGGTGTATTAAGTGTGATATGTGGGCTAAGAGGGAGTTGTGCGTGGTACATATAGGTTTATTTTGTTAATATTTTAAAAGTTGTTTCACCAAAAGGATTTGTGAAAGAATAATAGGTACAACAGAAAAAGGAGAACACAAATATTTATTCTAGTAAACCCTCATGGGGAAGAAAACCAAGCAAAAATTACTTTATTTAGACTTCAACCAAGTATAGTGTAAGACCCAAAGAATAAGACTAGACTTCTTCCACTCGTCCATATGGTGTGCTCCTCTCTTTAGTGCAACTGCTTGAGTGTTCTGCTTGTCCAAATGAGGGAGGCATCTCTCCTATTTATACTAATCAGTTGAGAGGACTAATAACTCAACAAGTTCAACTTATCCTTGCTTCTAGGGCCAACTTGCCTTGGAAGACTAAAATTTACATTTCAATAATACTTTTGTGGGTACTACTAACCCGACTTACAATAGAGGTTTTACC
This sequence comes from Pseudotsuga menziesii, assembly GCA_001517045.1. Lineage (NCBI taxonomy): Eukaryota > Viridiplantae > Streptophyta > Pinopsida > Pinales > Pinaceae > Pseudotsuga > Pseudotsuga menziesii. Next base: position 20,532 of record LPNX010653616.1, on the reverse strand, counting down.
TCAAGACTTTATATGACCAAGTACATCAATGGCATCCCTAATCAGAGGAACAACATCTCCAGAAGGGGTAATAGTAATAATAATACAAAATAGAATATCTTCCGCAGCTACATTTCTTTAACACTCCCTCTTATCAAGGAAGGTATTCTATAACAATACATCTGTACAACTAACTGGTGAATCTATATGTCATAGGTATTTTTCAAAATTACATCAACATCATTATTATCTATGGAACATCATCATCCCTGACATATATGGAATCATCTCAAGCATCATCATCTTTGGCATCATCTCGAGCATCATCATATTTGGAATCATCTCAAGCATAATCATCTCTGGCACCATCTCGAGCATCATCATTTATGGTATCATCTCGAGCATGATCATATTTGGCATCATCTCGAGCATCATCATCTCTAGAATCATTTCAAGCATCATCATCTATGGTATTATCGTGAGCATGATCATCTCTGGCATCATCTCGAGCATCATCATCTCTGGCATTATCTTGAGCATCATCATCTCTGGTACCATCTCGAGTATCATCATCTTTGGTATCATCTCGAGCATCAACATCTATGGAATCATCTCAAGCATCATCATCTTTGGTATCATCTCAAGCATCAACATCTATGGAATCATCTCGAGCATAACCTACGCTATCATCAATATATAAATACTAAGATAAATCACCCATAGCATATACAAATGATGGAACATCATCATCTGCAACGGAATGGAGGAACTTGTTCGCAAGTGAATGCAAGACCACTCTCCATATGAGAGTACTATCTTTCGTAGGACCATTCTCAGTTGGTACGTTCTAGGGCCACTCTCAAGAAGAGAGTGTTCTTGTTCGTGGGTCCATCCTCAAGTAGGATACTTTAATATGCAAATCAATGTAGATATCATCCGCAAATGAATGTAGGATCACTCACCATATGAGAGTAATATCGTCTACAGGACCATCCTCAACTGTTATGTGCTAGGACCACTCTCAACAAGAGAGTGTTATTTTCCACTGGTGCATCCTCAAGTAGGATACTATTGTCTACAAATGAATGCAGATATCCTCCACAAATGAATGTAGGACCACTCACCATATGAGAGTACTATCATCCTCATGACCATCCTCATATGGTAAGTGCCAGTACCACTCTCAACAAGAGAGTGCTCTTGTCTGTGGGTCCATTGTGAAGTAGGATACTATCGTCTACAAGTGAATGTAGATATCATCCGAAAATGAATGTAGGACCACTATCCATATGATATAACTATCATTTTCAAGACCATCCTCAACTGGTAAGTTCTAGGACTACTCTCAACAAGAGAGTGTTCTTATCCGTATAACCATCCTTAGTAAATGAATGGTAGGATTCACTCATCTGCAAATAAATGTCAGACCTCATCAATATTTGATAAGCATAATGAAAAACTCATCTGGACTTTTCTGTATTGGAATAGAATTACCATCTCATTCTCAACAGTGTTCGAACTACACCAAGCTTGTCTCAAAAGTGTTCAAACTTTACATGAGACAGAGGCTTAGTAAACACATCAACAAATTGATACTTTGTAGGAACATACTGGATCTTCACGAATCCTCTCTACACCATATCCCAGAAGTAGTGATACTTTATCTCTATATTCTTTTCCTTATCATGAAACACCAATTTCTTTGTTAGCTTGATGCAATTCTGGTTGTCACAATAAATATCAATTGCATCTATCTCGATATCAAACAATCCTGCAAATAGTTTCTGAAGCCATATTTCTTTGTTATAGGCTACAGGATGAACATGCTCTAATGTACACAACCTCGACTATACAAAGGGAAACACTGGTTTTCTTGATGCTAAGCCATGAGATCATACTTGATCCCAAACTGAAACAACATCTTGAGGTGCCCTTTCTATTTTCAACACTTCCTTCCCAATATGAATCAGTATAATCATAGAATCTGAACTCACCGCTGAGTGCATATCTGAGGCCACACTCCAATGTACCTTTTAAATACCTCATCACATGTTTTTTTGCAACTATATGAGCATGTTGAGGCTCCACCATATACTGACTTAAGGTGTCCACAACAAAAAATATATATGGTCTTGTATTTGTCAAATACATCTGTGAGCCAATAATATGTCTGTATAATGTGACATCTACTCTTTTTGAAGAATCGTCATTCAGAATATTCAGGTTTGTCACATAGGATTATCCATTTATTTGCAATCCAACATCCCAAATCTCTGTAGGATATAAAATGTATATTTTCCTTTGTTTAGGAAAATCTCATATGGAAACTGCCATACTTGAAGACGTAGGAAATAACGCATTGAGCCAAGGTCTTTCATCTCAAATTTCGCCGCAAGTTTCTTCTTACATTCCCTGATGAGCCTCTCCTTCCTATCAAAAATAGATCATCTACATACAACAGTAATACCATGATCCCTTCATTTTCAACCTTATAGTAAAGGTTGGAATCAATTTTACTTTTGGTAAATCCCGAGTTCATAAGGAATCCATCGATTCTTCCATACCATGCTTTGGGTGCTTATTTTAACCCATATAAAGATTTCTTTAATCTGCATACGTGTGTCCCCTTGTCGTGATTCTAAAATCCTGGTGGTTGTTCAATACATACTTCTTCTATGACACCATTTAGGAAGGATATTTTTATGTCCATTTGATGTAGCTTCCATTTCATCTTGGTTGCCAAGGCAAGAATAGTTTTGATAGAAGTATATCTTGCTAATGGTGCAAAGTTTTCTTCATTTCCTTCTTTTTGTGAAAATCCTCGTTTGACAAATATTGCTTTAAACTTTTCAATACTAGCATCTGTTGAATGCTTTGTCTTGAAAATCCACTTTGAAGAAACTATTGACTTGTCTTTTGGTCTTGGTACCACATCCCAAACATCATTCTTTAATATATATTTGTATTCTTCGATCATGGACTCCATTCATTTCTTCTTTGAAGATTATTCAAAACATTAGGGTTCTTCATCAACATGGTTTCCCATTAATGCCACATAGTTTGAATAGATTCTTTGTCTCTTGCTTCCTTCTGGTGCACCATATCTTTCTTCTTCTCTGATTACATCACAAGCCCAAGATGGTCTTAATTTTGTTGAGATCATCTCCATGGGTGTTTCCATGGGTCCTTGGGGTTCTGCTAGGTCATGATCTTATGGTATAGTATCTTCTTCAATGTCTCTAACTATTGGTCTGGTAGCTTCTGTGGTTCTAGCAACCTCCTCCTCTTCTTCATGATATTCATCTACATATATATTTTTAGATTTGGTGCAGGCTGTATCTTCATCAAATATAGCATATCTATTGATCTCAATCTGAAGGAAACCTGGAATGTAGATTATACAAGCTTTTGACTATTCACTGTTTCCAACAAATATACCCTTTTTTCCTGAAGAGTTCAATTTTGATCTTTTCTCCTTTGGAACATGTAAGTATACGAGACAACTGAATGTATTTAGGTGGCTTACTTGGGGATTCTCACTAGTGAAAATTACTTTTGGGGTTTAGTTTCCAAGAGCACTATGAGATATTCTATTATGGACATAGACTACGGTTCTCACTGCTTTGACCCATAAATGCATTAGTAGATCTTGATCATGGATCATTAATCTGACTGCTTCAATGATAGATCTATTCTTTCTTTCTTACACTCCATTTTGTTGGGGATTATAGGGTGTGGTAATATATCTCTTGATCCCAAATTCCTTACAGAAGTCCTTGAATTAATTTGAAGTGAATTCTCATCCATTATCTAATCTTAAAGTCTTGATCTTCCTTTCAGATAGATTTTCCACAAGAGATTTAAATTCCTTGAAATTTCCAAATACTTCATGTTTTCCTTTCAAGAAATATATCCAATTTTTACAAGAGTATTCATTAATAAAAGAGACATAGTAGACATACCCACTTAAGGAAGTGGTTGACATCGGTATGCACATATCTAAGTGTACAATACCCAAGATCCCTGTTGCTTTGCTGTTACTGCTGGGGAATGGGTTCTTGATGCTCTTTCCTTGATCACATCCTTTATATTTACCTTCATGATTGATCTGGATCTATGGTAGACATGTCACTACCTTCCTCACAACTGGAAATTATTTGTAGTTAACATGAGAAAGTATTATATGCCAAAGTTCACATGGGATGATGGTACTGGCTGCAAGGGATGAATCTGTGTGTCCCTTCAATTTGTAAATTCCTCCTTCTTCAACACCAATTATAGTCGCATCATCTATTTTCTTTCCTTTTGTCCACATAATAACTCCACTATCTACAAAGGAAAATATAAATCCTTTGTTATCTAGAGATGAGATAGAAAGAATATTTTTCTTTAAACCTGGAACATATAAGACTTACTTCATCTTCATGAACTTTTTGGATTTTAATTTGTAAGAGGATTCTCCCATTCCTTTGATGGGGTATTGATAATCATATCCAAGTTGTACAATGTGTGAATAGTCCTTTTGAGTAAGACAAGAAAGTGAATATTTGTGAACTGTCATATGTTTGGAAGCACCGCCATCTATAAGCCAAGTGTTACTTCCATGAGAGATTGATCCTGTGAAAGATGAAATTAGGAAATACTCTTCACTAGAATATTCATCTTCTCTGACCCTCTCCTTACCTGATTCATTTTCGTCAGTTGCATGGGCATGGTAATTTCATTTCTTCTTCTTGGACTGATCTTTCTTAAGATGACAATGTTTGGAAATGTGTACCATCTTATGACATGAATAACATTGAAAGGATGACTCATCCTTTCTAGGTTTCTTACTCCTTTTGAAGTCTAGTGGTCTTTTGGAAGGTGATCCTTGATTCTTCCTTTTGTTTTTCCCATTCTTAGTGTGAGTAGTTATATCTTGATCTTCATTATCATTTAGCTTCTCTTCTCTATTAGATACTCTTCCTTTTTCTTGTACACATTCTTCCCATAGTTTTCTAAACTTTGTTAAGTTTCTTCTAGCACATCTTCCTATAATGAAGGAGTACCAATCTCTCGGGATAAATTCAGGGTGGTCATCACCACTTGTTCTTCTTCCACCATGTCACCAATCGATTCTAATTGTTCTTTGATATGAGATACTCTTGAGAAGTATGATTGCATAGTTTCTGAATTTTGCACCTTCACACCCTTGAGTTGGTTTATCAAGGTCATTCTTTTGTTGATGTTCTTTCCTTTGAACAAACTAGTTAGTGCATCAAACATTTCCTTTGGAGTATTCTTTGAATAAACCTAGGGGATCAACCAATACTTGATGTAATTAGATATGATCCTTTTGAATTTCATCATATCCTTGTGCTTGGCCTTTTCCTTCTCTCCCTCTGGTTCCTTGACCTCATCTTTGATATAGAATTCTAGGTCATGTTCTTCAAGGATGAGCATGAATCTGTACTTCCATGATATGAAGTTTTCTTATCCCTCAATATTTTAATCAATATTGGTGTTGTTTGTCATCTTTTAATGAATGAAAAATTAAAATGGAACTATAGGGGATATAAGTTACCAATTTGAGGTGTGGTTTTGGAATCTGCTTTAGGATGACTTAGGGTTTGACTGGAAAACCCTAATTTTCCAATTGGGATCACTTGTAAAGATGATTGGAGGACAAGATGCACCTCCACAAGGTGAGCTACACCGTATCTTACTTTTCTGTAATTCGTGGATGGAACCTTGAGAGATTTGGTGCCCTAGTTTCTCTCGACAATAGTGGTAGGTCAAAAAGTGAAAATCCACATAATTGAAAACTACTTCGACAGAAAGATGCACCCTTCTAGGGAGATTTGAATGGTTCTTCTTTTCTGATTGACTTATGGAAGGATTTTTTCATAATAGTTAGCCCTATCTTGTTGAAATGTGGGAAAATTTGTTGCATAGTGTCTTCTTTCAAGCTGGCTCTAATACCATGTTACAATTTTAAAAGTTGTTATACCAAAAGGATCTCTAAAAGAATAACATGTACAATAGAACAAAGGATAACACACATATTTATCCCTGGAAACCCTCGTGGGGAAGAAAACCCAACAAAACTTCCTCTATATAGAATTCAACCAAGTACAATGTAAGACCCAAAGAATAAGACTATACTACTTCCACTCCTCCAGATGGACTACTCCTTCTCTCTCTAGCGCAACTGCTTGAGTTTTTTGCTTGTCCAAATGAGGGAGGTGCCTCTCATATTTATACTAATCAATTTAGAGGCATAATAAACAACCATGGGAGAATTCTCCTTGCTGCGAGGGTTGAGTTGCATTGGAAGACTAAAAAATTCATTTCAATAATACTTTTGTGGGTACTAATAACCCGACTTACAAGAGAGGTTTTACCTAAATAATTTACATGGCCAAATACATCAATGACATACCTAATCAAAGGAACAACATCTCAGGAAGGGATAATAATAATAATAATACAAAATAGAATATCTTCCACACTTACATTTCTTTAACATATTTGTGATAGGGAGAGGTGTAGAGTAGAGTGAGAGGTATGGGAGATATGGAATGAGGAATAATGAAGGGATGTGAGTGTGGAAAGGAGAGATATGGAAATGTGTGAGATATTTTTGGTCACAAAACCCAAAATAATTTTTTTGAATAGAGGGCCAGTAGCCTGAATTTTTTTCCTCTATTAAAATATTATCCACATGCCAACAACAACTGATTTCTTAAAGAGTGAGCCATGAGCTCAAATTTCCTTACCACTAGCAGACCATAAGCTAGACAAAATGAATAACTTTGATATCGACTGCAAGGAACCGAATGGGTTACTTGGCCTTAGAATCCACAATAACAAGTAAATCCTTATAAGGATAAATAAATTTTATTCATATATTCATATTTTATAACATTACATTCCTGATATACATTTGGTGTATATATAATACACACAGGTGATAAGTTGAGTCCCATCGAGAAGGGATATGGAAACTAATAATTACAAATATAACAATTAATAAAAAAATATATAATATGGATAAATGATTGAGAAATACTACAATGAATAATTTACATAGGTATAATACATACTCTTCCACCAACATTAACATTTTGAGCCTCTAAGTTTGCAAAGATACAAAGCATGGGTTCCAAGCAGGGTGTTTGACTGGCTCCTATGAATTAAAAAAGGAGTAAAAAATATGTTATATGGTTTTACATTGTATCTCAATTCATGTACATAGTCTTTGTATTAGAAATGGGGAAAGAGATTGAGAGAATGCCTAAGGAAACTAGGTGTTACTTTCATGTGGGAGAGACATTATGGAGGGGTGACTATTATTTAAGGCCAAATTATACAGTATTATATGGAATAGAACCGATGCTTCACAAGATACATCTATTACTCACCCCATGGAATTTTGTTCTAGAATACACTAGACATATGATGGAGGTTGATTACTTTCATTTTGTAAAATCTAAGAAAAAGAGAGAACAACATTCCTGATAGCCATAGGGGGCTATGCCATAAAATAAATAAGAGGTATGGAATAAGTAATGGAGATATTAAAAGTATTGTTCCTACCCCTATACCGTCCCTAGAAATATGACCCTCATTTATTGATATGGCGAGACAAAGGGAGAAATCTCTCTAATCCTCAGTATCATTAACCTCGATCCGAGATTAATAGGTTGGAATGAAAGGGCGTTTTTGCAAAGATAGAGAGGATTATCAAAGGGGGAGTGGATCCAACTAAAGCATCAAGTCAATTTTTCCATGTACTTTCTCCAAATCCATCGAAATCCCCCCCTCATTTATACTTTTTATAAAGAAATGGATTTCAAGGAACCTACACAAAAATAAGTGGGGAGCCTAGTGGAAGATAATGAAGTACCTAGGGAAGAGAGATGTCCCTTACCTTGGAATCCCCAAGGATAACCTATTTAATGAAATATATCATGAGGTACACAGATATGATGATGATGATATAGAGATAATGGTCCAAATGCCTTAGGAAGGAACAAGAAAACTAATACCTGTGGAAAAAGTCAAATATGGTGGAGAAGGGGATGCAAAAAACTATTTGAGATATATATTCCCCCTCCTCCTAAGATGCGGTTCCCCATCATCCACGCTATGGGTTTCAGACTAGAGAAAGGTTTGGGGAAGTATGTCCAAGGTAGCACTCAAAACATACACCTATATAAAATACCACATAGACTGGGATTGGAGGCTAATGTTAATGCACCAATGAGTGAGAAAATGAGATTGCATGAAAAAATCAACAAATACCCCCTGAAACTCACCAAGGTGATCCCATTAAAATGGGGTATCCTAACCCTAAAGTACCTCCTAGTTTTGAACAAGAGGAAGCTATTGATAAGTAAGATAATAATATGGTGTAACAATAAAAGTTAGGGGATTCTTTGTTGATTGGATAATTGGTAAGTGATCCCATGACCACTAAGACGAGTAGATAGAGTTCACCACCCCTAGCCCTATTTTTAATCATCATTTAGTCTCTTGTAATATATGAAGGCTAGGTTGAAGAATTACATAAAAAAGGTAGGAGGAGACCCATTATTAGATATATAGGAGGTGATACAAAAGGAAAGTCAGGAACTTCATAGGTATCTATCAGAAGTTGTTAGAGAGTCTTCAAAATCTAAAAAGAGGAAAATAGATGATATCACCCATGAGGAACCAAAGAACAAAAATGCTAAGATGGACACTACAAATTATGAACAGGATGAAGAGAGAAATCATGAAGGCATACCTCCCCTATTAGGCCTCTAACAATTTTTTGAACAGTATGGAAAGCTCCAACAAGGAGGTGAAACATCTCCTAAGCATGTTCCTTTTATTTTTTATTCTAATAAAGTTCTATCTTTTGTGGCCACAAAGGGCACTTCCAACATGTTTTTAAGAACCTCAACTTTAGAGATGACATATCAAGTTTCATGGGAAAAAGTGGTATGACCAATAGGTAACATTGATCCATTAAAAATTATTGAACAATAAAAACATAGAAGAGCACACAATCAAGAAAATATACAAGGTACAAAATTATTACTCTCATGTCCAATCCAGAATGTTCCAAAATATGATCCAATGACCAAGAAGTTGGTAATAGACACTCTAGAACCTCTTGCTTGAAATAAATATAAGGAAATGCAACCTCATGAAAGGTGCTTCATGGGACAAATGGAACTTCCAACATGTATTGAAGAACCTCAAACTTAGAGATGAAAAATAAAGAGTCATGGGAAAAAGTGGTATGACCAATAGATATCATTGATCCATTAAAAATTATGGAACAAGAACAACAAAGAAGAGCACATAATCAAGAAAATATATAAGGTACAAAAATATTAATCTCATGCCCAGTCCACAATGTTACAAAATATGATCCAATGACTAAGAAGTTGGTAATAGCCACATTAGAACCTCTTGCTTAAAATAAATATAGGGACATGCAACCTCATGAATGAGGACCTTGCGAGTCACTTTAGACACTACTAACATGGAAGAAGAGGACAATGTGACTATGGAAAATGGTAAAGTATAATTTTGTATTGTAAATACTTCTAATATTCCTTTTCTATTGCTAAGTATAAGAAGAAAGCATAGGCGGTATCGTTTAAGAACCAATTTTTGATTTCTAGGCTTAAAATCCTTGAGAATGAAAACATTAGGTTGCAAAATATGATCATAACCTCAAGACAAGGGACCGACTGCTCAACATAAGTTATCACTCTATTTGGTGAAAAAGACAAGAGGATAAAATACTTGGAAAGTGGTGAAATGACTCACTCTTTCCCAATCACCCAACCTATGGTCAAGGAACAAAAAAAGCTCACTTTCTTAAGAAAGGAAACCATCTCCTTGCTAGCACATGCGAAGATGAATGAGGAAAGCATTAAAGAGCTCGAGGGGATAAATAACATGTGAGATGTGATAGGCATATCTTTTGAAAAAAAATAATCCTCGCAAAGATGTACATGAAAAATAGAGAAGAAAATAAAGTTCTATGACATAAAATAATTGAAGAACAGTTGGAATATATTTTGTCATTTATTATTCATCAATAGTGTACAGTAAATAATACAACTTCAAAGGAGAAAATTGAATGCCACAATTCGAATGGCTCAGATGTGGTAGGATTTTAATAGGAAATAATGCTCCTTATATGGAAAATACAAATCCCAACTCCTAGCAAAAGGTTACAGATGGGATAAGTGGGCCTTGTTACCTCATGAGTGACCTTAAATTGATCTAGAGGCATATTTTTAGGAGAAAATCATGGAAGGGAATTAAAGCAACATCAAGAAAACTTGCAAAAGTCATCCTAGCGCCTTTTAGGAATCCTAGTTAGGATAAAAGAAGGATAAAGTAGTTCTAGAATAAAAAAATAAGGAATAAAGAAAAATTAATTCCTTAGCTCATAAAATTAGGATAAAACTAGGAAGGAATGTGCTATGGTGGATAAACTATCAAAACGATGGTCAAGTTGTGTAATAGGAATCCCATTAACATAGTCTAAGCCACTAGGAGGATAAAAAAATCATAGAAGAAGGTATAGGTGGTTAATTTATTATAACACCCCCCCACCCTTAGTCCTGAATTATGTGAGTGAATATATAAAAATTATGTCCCAACAAAGAAGGATATGGTCACTCTTTACAAATTGTATTTGTCCAACAACCAAGGTTAGAGGGAAAACGCAGTGGGACAAACCCCCCTCCCCCCAGCCAAAAAAAATGGAAAAGCCATAGAAATGAAAGAAAATAATTCACTTTTCCTTCTTATTCACTTGAATTAGCTGAATGTACTACTTCATGATGAGATACCTAGTGAAGTTGTTACAGATGCTTTGATCACCTATAAAATTTCCAATGTAGTGTAGAAAAAAAACAAGTGTAGATGCCCCTTGGAACTGGATTTATAAAGATGGAGGAGCATAATTTGAGTGCTTATTTATGTAATAACATACATTATCAGACTTGAATACAAAATCAGATATGGAAAATAGATATGTGCTATCATCTCCTAACCAAAAAACATCAATGAACTCAACATGCTCAATTTCTTGTGCGCTACATAATGGTGATTCAAACCATACAATTTATTTCCAAACTGACGTAGAAAATTCCTAAGTATGAAATAGATATCACGAGGCTTCAAAATATCAGAATATGATTCATATGGAGTAGAAAACAACCAAGGTATAATGGCTCCAAAATAAGGTAGGGCCACAATAGGAAAAGAGTGTGCAACCGGAACACACTGACAGTTGAGATATGGAGAGTATAAGGAACTTAAATTTGAACCAATTATGGTAAGATAATGTCCAAGTGTAAAGGAAAGCATTACAAATATATCCAATTACATGTCCATCCAACCAATGAAAGATATGCAAGACTTGAAACCAACAGAAACAAGTGACACTATATAGGAATCCAAATAGGAATCAACCAGTGAACTTGGGGTTTGTATAGTATTATGTGCATCTAATGGTTGAGAGAGTGGGTTGGATAGTGTCATAACCTACATATATTTTTTAATATTATCCTCCAAATCAGAATAGAAAAATCACAATGGATTTGGAAAGAGTTGGATGGATGCAAGTCAAAAACTAGTGAAAAAACATAAGTATTGGAAGATGGCTTCGATGAACTAATAGGTGGCTCATATAAAGAAGGAAAATATATTTCTGATTCATACATATAAGAATTTATATCTAAATCAAATACATGAGAAATTGTTTTAATTATTTCACTCAAGGCCCAACACTGATTGATGGTGCACACTAAGACATTTCTCCTCAGGCTTAGTAGGCTTCTTCGACTATTTCTATCTTGCAAAATTAGGAACATCAATGTTATTCCTATCAAGTAATTGAGTCATGATGTCCATTTAATATTAAAGAAATATTTTTCATAGTGAGAACCTTTACTACAATAGGAACATTTTGAGCTCCCTTTCTTCTTTTTCTTCTTCTTTGAATTTGAACCTTCATCAATAGAATTGAAACCTTCATCTTCATTATCTGACTTTGTCTTTCTCTACTTCGATTTTTTCTTCCCTTTGGATTTGGAATTCTTGCTTCCAAAATATACAAGAATATTTCCCTTGGAGGTTTGAATATCCCCCATTTGAACTAACTTGTCTTTCTCTTTGGTGAGAGAAAATATAAATGCATCCAGGGATGAGATTCTCCAATTTCGAATTGCAAGCTTAGTAGCATGGAATGTAGACACACAAACTAAGTATTCAGGACCCACTTTTGAGAGTATGGAAATAAATAATTGCTCCTATTTCTTCTGAATCCCAAATTGATTGAGCATAAGAACTAGTGACTTGAACTTGGTGATGAATTCCTTAATGATTTCGAAATTGCTTGGAATACAATGAGATCAAGTGATTCTCTAATTGATGTCTTATGAGATCATATTTCTTTCCAAAGGGGGAATCAAGATTGGTATGCACTTCATTCAGGGTTTCAAATCCATCATGATGAAATATATGTAGAAATAATATTCCAATGCTATGAACAAAGATGCTAAGAAGAAGCACAAGAAACATGTCTTGCTACTAAGATAATTCTCACAAGCATACACATGAAAAATAGAGCGAAGAAAAGAGACTGAATCACATGAATGAAGAGATGAATATTGGAGTGTATCCTTCCATTGAATCATGATGAGTAATAGCGTACATAAATAGTACATCCCTCATAGGAAAATCGAGTTGTATGGCTCATAAAGCTCAGAAAGGGTGACTTACCAAATATGATAAACCCCCATAGGTGGCTAAAGCACTTCCCAAACCAGTCAAGGACCTCACGAATTATAAAAATAATGTGTGAGTTATCAAGAGCGATGGATAAACATGTTAATCCTGGAAAATAGAGAGAAAATCATGGAGTAAGGGTTGGCTACAAAAGATATCAGTTTCCTAGTTAACTAGATTTACCTTATCCACATAAAACAAGGATAAAAGCATTATAAGGAAGAATATGCAAGAAAACACAATTACTAATTTTAGATGTCCATAAAGTGGTCAAGATCAACCCAGAATCAGAAATAAAGCAGTCATGGGGTATAGATAGCATGTGTTGACTTTAAGGTGCAAGCAAACGCTGACTAATTAGCTAGTGGGTAGGATTTTAATCAAATAATGATTAAATATTTTATCCTAAGTTATGAGTGGGTTTAATATATTCCAACACCCCCCTTTAATTATGAATTTATGATGGTATGTCAAAAATATAGGTGTATATAGGGCCCAACAACAAGGCTATGGTCACCCTTCAACAATTATTATGTCCAGAAAAGTGAGGAAAGAGGAAAAACCACATGTGGAAAATCCTCCCTCAACAAATGACAAGGCACAAAATTTTAAGTAATATGTCTTCAAAATATGTTTATCTTCACTTGAATGAACTGAATGAACTGGTTTTGAATGAAGGACTTGATGAAGAAATCATGAACTCTATGATCATGCACCAGAGTGTAGAACCTGCAAGAGGGAAGAGGAGAGACTCCTGGTATCTCATCAACTGATGAAGTAGGAGAATTATTTGAATACTTATTTCCATTGTAAAAATATGATATACAAACACAATTTGAAATGGAAAATATATATGTGCATACTCCTTCCCAAAGAGTACAAAATTAAGACAATTTATTACACACTCAATTCCCTGACTAGCTGCAAAATTGTGATGTGAATCACATGTCAATATTCCAATCTGATGTAGCAAATTCATAGATCTGATATGAGGATGATAAAACTCTGATATATCATAAAAATTATCATATGTAACAACAAAGAGAAAGGCTTCAGTGACTCCATGAGCATATAGGGGTAGACTAGGAAAACTATGAGCAATTGGGAAAAATTGATAGGTGTGAAAATCTGAATGATGGATGGACTTGAGATCTGAACCATAAGTGTTTAGAACATATCCAAACTTGTTTAATATCAGTCCAAATATGACTAAGGTCATGGATAACCAACCACTGAAAGATAGGAAAGCCTTCAAACCATGTAAGATAAGTATCACTACAGAAGAGACCAATGAGGAATCAACTAGTGAACTTGTGATTTGTATAGTCTTAGGATTATTCATAGGTATAGTAGATGGTATAGATGGTGGTAATATTTGTGTATCAGCCTGAAAAAATGCTTCTAAAACATAATCCAAAGGATTAGATATAATCATATTAGTAGACTCATGGGAATACATTGGTAATGAATCCTTTGTATGAAAGGAGGAAAGAAGGAGATGTTCAAAATATTCAAGGAGGCTCTGAGTATTGATGCCAAGAACAAAGGAGGAGATGCATAAGCACATGATATCAAGTATGGTAATTGGCATGACACTAACATTTTTTTGGCTAAGAAAACATCAAGGAAGACACTAGGTTGCACACCATCAATGAGAGAGGTATGCACAAAGTGTGAAGGATCTGGCACATAGATCTCAGAATCTAAGATAGGAGATTTAGAGAAAAATGAATGGGTGAATGGATCATTATAAATATCAATATAATCTCCATATGTTACTTATTTTTCATCATTAGTATCACAAGAAGAAGAATCACCTTCAAGAGACACATAATTAAAAATATGGCTCTTTTGCTTCTTGATTGAAGGAGGAAGCATTCAAATCAAAGAGAGTAGTAGCAACATGAAATGTATGAGAAACTTATTCATTATAGATAAATTCATCAGAGAATATAGAGTCCAAGAATTCTTGAGAGAGAGCACATGAGGAGATGCTGGGTTCACTCCATGCATCATCTTCTACTTCCTGCATACCAAAAGCTTTGTCCATATTTTTCCAAATCTCAAATGGATATTCAATAGAATCTATGAGATGATGTATATTTGGAGACATTTCCAAGCACATAATTCCATAATCTCTATCACAATCATTTATATATTCAATATTCTCTTCATAAGACTTATGTGTGGAAATTGAACCCAATGTTAGAACAATTACACTCACAACAATTGCCAATTACACATGCAAAATTACTCATAAAAGAGACTGAATATGGAGCTGAACACTAATCTGTATTGAATAAGTGTAAAATAGCCAACCATGTGAAGTCATAGGCTGTCACAATAAATAATTACATGAGGGATTCGAATGCATGAATATGCCATTCGAATCTAGTCAAAAGCATGCTTACTAAATCTAAGCAAATCCCCCATAGGTGCATAAAGCAGTTTCCAAAACTGTCTAGGAGCTCACGAATTGGCAAAATCAATTAGGAAAGATAATAGTGGATGGAAGGAAAACTCATACATGCTTTTCATAGGAGAAAAGAGTGGAGGGTGTGGAGGACAAAAAACAAGTTAACTTCACCTAGTCAAACTTTCCCAATTGCCTTCAAACACTGAAAAAGCAGGCAATAAAGCAGAAAAAACAGACATGCGCTAAGGAGGCCAGGAATAAAGTAGATTTGATTCCAGGAGGTTTCCCAAGTGCTCCATGACTCAAAATTAGCAAGTTGTACCACTATGGATGTGTAGATGACAACTTGCATAAGGTGGAATATGGAAACTAGGCAAATAAGACAGAAATGGATTAATTAATGTCTAAGGTAGCTAACTATGGATTTATTATTCTAACACCCCCCCTTAAGCCTGATTTATGAGTAAAATATTAGAAAATTATATGGCCTAGCAACAAGGCTTAGTCACCCTTTACATACTGCATGTCCATTTAACCAAGGAAAGAGGCAAAAACCCAGTGGGAAAATCCTCCCTTAAACATGGACTGTAAAACAAAATTTGGAAATCTTGTCGTCACTCATGCTTCACAGTATGATCAGCAATCCCCAGTAGTGATTTGAGATTACTCAATGTCTTCTCACAAAAAAAATTGGTGAAGATATTAGCTACTTGTTCTGAAGATGAACAGAAGAGTAGGTGAATGGTGCCATCATGCACAAGCTGTCTGATGTAGTGCATATGGATCTCAATGTGTTTGGTTCTCTGCTTCTGAACTGGATCATTGCAGATTTGAATGGTACTCTGATTATCATAGTAGATATTATTTTAGTATTCTGATTCGAAGCCACACTCTCCAAGTAACCCTTGTAACCATAAACATTGAGTTGCTGCATTTACAACTCCTCCGTACTCTGCTTCTGTAGATGAGAGTGCAATGGCACTCTATTTCTTGCTTGACCAGACGATTGGCCCTTCTGCAAGCATGAACACATATCTTGATGTTGACTTTTGATCTATTCTGTCACCTTCCCAATCACTGTCAGTAAACCCAATCAAATCAAGATCATATTTTGCTTTATAGAAGATCCCATGTGTCCTTGTTACCTGAACAAAGTTAAGGATCCTTTTGGCTGCTTTCCAATGGATCTCATGAGGCTGATCCATGTATCTATAAGCCACACTCACTGCATAATAAATATCATGTCTAGTATGTGTAAGATACAACAAACATCCAATCAATTGCCTATACAGTGTATTGTTTACCATAGGTGAAGAATCAGCTTCTTCAAGCTTCACTCCTGAAAGGAAAGGAGTCTTGCTTGGCTTCCAATCCTTCATTCTGAATTTGTTCAGAAAATCCAAGGCATAATTGGACTGGTGCACCTTGATTCCATATTTGTTTTGAGCAATCTCGAGCCCCAAGAATTGGCTCAATAGCCCCAAATCTGTCATGGAGAAGGCTTGGTTCATTGCACCCTTCAAGGAAGCAGTTTCATCCTTTGAGCTTCCTGTAATGAGAAGGTCATCAACATATAAAACAATGATCATTAATGAACCATTAATCAGATTCAAATATACATTTGGATCTGATTTGCATCGAACAAAATTCAGTGATAGCAGAAATCTATCAATCTTGGCATACCAAGCCCTGGGGGCTTGCTTAAGCCCATACAATGACTTCTTTAGCCTGCACACAAGAGATGGTCTAGTAGAAAATCATTGAGGCTGCTGCATGTATATCTCTTCAATGAGATCTCCATTCAGAAAATCACACTTCACATCCATGTGATGTACTTCCCATTGCTTTGAAGCTACAATGGCTAAGGCTAGCCTGATGGAGTCCATATTTTCCACTGGTGCAAAGGTCTCATTGTAGTCTATGCCATGAAACTATGAGTAGCCATTGGATACCAATATAGCCTTGTACTTCAGAGGTGAACCATCAGCAGCAAATTTGGTCTTGTACACCCACTTACACTGAACTAGCTTCCTCCCCGGGGGAAGATCAACCAGCTCCCAAGTGTTGCTCTTCTGGAGTGAGCTGAACTCTTCCTTCATGGATGCTTGCCATATTGGATATTTTGCTGCATATTCATATGTCTGAGGGTCTGATTCAATCATAAGATAGAATTTATCAGCAAACATAGGATCTTTCATGCATAGAGCACTCTCAAATTGAGATCATGTCCTCCTAGGGTCATTAGGATTTCCAGCTAGTTTTCCAGCTGCATGAATGGTATTGGCTGCCCATTTTGGCCTTGTAGAGATGTTAGGATCTGAAATAAAATCATCACTATCAGAAATATAAGAATCAACATGTTCAACTATCTCTTCACTTACATTCAGAGGTTCTGGTGGTGAAGAGGAGTCTCCAACTTCCACTGCTGCTAGGGGCTCTTCTTGAAACTGAACACACCTTTCAATGAAGGCTTTGTTTGTGCTCAAATTGATCAGCTTGTACCCTTTTGAATATTCAGAGTACCCAACAAATAGACACTCTTGGCTTTGGGGCTGCAAAGCCTTTCTCTTTTCTGTTGGAATTCTAGCCCAAGCCCTTGAGCCAAAAATCCTGAAATGGGTCACATCTGGCTTGTGCCCACTCCATGCTTCGAAAGGAGTCATACCATCAAGATGTTTATGAGGAACCCTATTCTGGATATAGGCTGCATAGTTTATAGCTTCGACCCAGTACTTTGGTGGCAAAGTCTTAGCCTCCATCATGCAAGTTGCCATCTCTTTCAGTGATATGTTCTTCCTCTCAGCAACACCATTCTGCTGTGGTGTGTAAGGGATAGAATGCTGCATATGAATACTTGCATCTGCACAATATTGAATAAAATCAGACTTGACATACTCACCACCATTTTCAAATCTGAGGACCTTGAGTTTCCTCCCAGACTGGTTTTCAACCAAAGCCTTAAAGACTTTGAAGAGGCCAAAAACTTCAGACTTGTGTTTCAGGAAGTAAACCCAGCAATACCTGGAAAAGTCATCTATGAAATTCAATGCATATTTGGCCTGACTCATGGACATATGATGGAATGGGCCAGCAACATCACTGTGGATCAACTCAAGAGGTGCAGAGGTTCTCTCATGACTAGCTCTCTCAAATTTATGCTCTGGGTGTTTTCCTAGGATGCAACCTTGATAGACTCCTTTGGAAAACTTAATCTTTGATAACCCTATGACCATTTCTTTTTCACTAAGATCAGAAAGATACTTGTAATTTAGGTGGCCAAATATTTCATGCCAAAGCTTGCTTGCCTCATTAGCATGAATCAGAAGAGCAGAGGGGTTTGAGTAGGGTAGGAAGTGTGAGAACATGCATACCTTCGAAGTTTGATTTGCAACTCCTTTTGCAATGACTTTACCAATTGAGATCTCTGTGATATCAACTTCATCAGGGGAGAATATGACCTTCTTTGGAGACCCTATGTGGGTCATCTGATACACTGATAAGAGGTTAGAGGCAAGACCTAGAACATACAACAAATTGTTGAACTTACCATGGTCAAGATCTATCCTCCTCTTGCCCAAACTTTCAGTGAGAGAGTAATCTCCCAGTACTATTGGTGGACCTTTCGACATGTCAAGTGAGGTGAATGCCTCCTTGGTTGAAACCATATGTCTTGAAGCTCCAGAATCAATGATGAAACTAGGTAAGCTTGATGTGCCAACAACCAATGCATGAACTCTCTCTCTGTCTTCTGAACTTGATCCTCCTTCCCTCTTCTTTGAGCTGTCTGGAAGGGAGATGCCATTCTTCTCTAGGAGTTGGGTCAGCATGTCTATTTGCTTCTTCATGCAAGAGCTCTTAGAATGATTTCCCTTACTGCAGTATGCGCACTTGCTCATTTCTCCTTTGTTCTTCTTCTTCTGGTAGTTCTTCTTGGAAACTTGAGGCTCCTCCAAAGACTTGTTCTTGTATCTCTTTTGCTCAGGTGGATTTTTAGATTTCTTTTTGATTTTTGAATCCACCCTTGAATCTCTAGAAACCAGAGCTTGGTCTTTGGATGGTTTGATGGTGCCCATCATCACCAATTTATCTTGTTCTTGTGTGAGAGATTCCATGAAATCTGCAAGGATAGGCATCTTCTAGGATCAAGCTGTCAACTTTGTGGCATAGAAGGTTGAAACAAACACTGAATAGTCAGGGCCAAGATTAGAGAGTATGGCCAAGACCAGCTGATCATCCTTCTTTTCGATCCCACACTGTTTTAGCTGCAAAACAAGTGCTTTGAACTTGGAAAAATAGAGTTCCAGGGATTCAAAGCTATTGGGACTCAGGGAGATCAATTCATTTTCAATTTGATGTCCCCTCATCTCATATGTATTTCCAAAAATATCAACAAGCTTCTCCCATACTTCATTCGGTGATGTCAATCCATCAAGATGGAAAAGGAGGTCTTTGGATATGCTCAGACACAAGATACCATAGGCCTCATCCCTCCTGTTGTGCCATTTTATCTTCTCTGCGGCTGCATTGGGCTCTACTTCCGTTTCCATAGTCACTTTGTAGAGGCCTTTCACTCTCAATAGTATCTCCATCTCTACTTTTCATTCAAAGAAATTAAATGGAGTCAAGATGATCTTCTGAGATTGATCCATAGCTCAGAATTTGTCCCGTCAGTCAGCAAAATGCTCTCAGTCAATGATGTCGAACCTGCAAAACAAATTGGAAGGAGAGAAATCGATCTACAAAGGATCTAATTCCATGTGGAAATTGAACCCAATGTTAGAACAATTACACTCACAACAATTGCCAATTACACATGCAAAATTACTCATAAAAGAGACTGAATATGGAGCTGAACACTAATCTGTATTGAATAAGTGTACAATATCCAACCCTGTGAAGTCATAGGATGCCACAATAAATAATTACATGAGGGATTCGAATGCATGAAGATGCCATTCGAATCTATTCAAAAGCAAGGCTTACTAAATCTAAGCAAATCCCCCATAGGTGCATAAAGCAGTTTCCAAAATAGTCTAGGAGCTCACGAATTGGAAAAATCAATTAGGAAAGCTAATAGTGGATGGAAGGACAACTCATACATGGTTTTCATAGGAGAAAAGAGTGGAGGATGTGGAGGACAAAAAACAAGTTAACTTTACCTAGTCAAACATTCCCAATTGCCTTAAAACACTGAAAAAACAGGCAATAAAGCAGAAAAAGCAGACATGCGCCAGGGAGGCCAGGAATAAAGCAGCACTAGTACAAAATGAGGAATTAGCTACTAGGTGACTAAAAATTCTAGTCACCACAGGTTTTTCAAGTGATTTACTACTAAATATGAGCAATTTTGA
>LPNX010653610.1:44097-55441 GCA_001517045.1 Pseudotsuga menziesii | reverse complement strand
AACCATCCGGACACAATATTTCTTCACGAAACAAAGAAACCAATCACTAATTTCACGGCGGAGCCGACACAATATACCTCCACATCCGAAGGTCACACAGAGGAGGTTTGCCGGAGGTCACACAGAAGAGGTTTATTGGAGGTCACGCAGAGGAGGTCGCTGGAGGTGCTGTCAGAGGTCAAGTGTGTTTACGCAGAGGAGGGTTTGCAATGGTCAGGGTTTGCAGAGGCAGAGGAGGGTTTGGTTTGAAACAATCATTCAGGTCCCTCTACAATGAACTCCCTCATCTGAATTGATTTAAAACAATCATTCGAGTCCCTCTACAATCAACCATTTTAGTAGTGCATGTCATCTGCACTGACTTTCGGCCAGCTCCGCTTCAACATTATGTTTTTTTAGTTGGGGGTTTTGAGATGTATATCATAGCACTAGCACTACAGATAACAATACTATCGTGTTGTCGAATTCATAGAATTACAGTTAACAGGATTTCATGGGTAATTTGCAGCCTAATCTTCTACATCATTTGAGTGCACAAATTGCCATATTTGTAGTGATGACGTTGGTCTCACAGTGGATGGAAAACTTTTTGCTTCTTGCAGTGAATGTGCATTTCCAATCTGCAGGACATGCTATGAGTACAAGCAAAGTGAAGGTAACCAGGTTTTCCCTCAATGCAAAATGAGATTCAAACTCCATAAAGATAAGTGCTCTGGCTTATTTTGGGCAATGCCAGTTTACATAGCTTAGATCTGCTTAACTTTCTGCGTAGTAGTATTTTTCTTGAGACCCTACAAACTGCTTCCCTATTTTTGTTTAGTACATTTGTCGATCTGCAAGATATTTTAGTGGGTATTTACTTATCAAGGAAGTTCTTTCAGACCTATTATGGATGGCTTTCAAGTGGGATGCTCTCAGAATGGTGGACATGGGACCTACTCTGCAAAAACTGAGAGTTTGATGGATTTGGCATGGTTTAATCACGGGTTCACTATTCCCATTAGCTTCCCACATAACCAAATTGTACATGATATAATAGCAGCAACTCTCATAGCTTTAGTAGCTCTTGCTTGCCTCCGCTTTTGGGATGAGATGGCTAAGCGAGATGTATTTGATCAGGTATTTTGCTGTAATCATTTCTCTTTTCTCACCAAATCAATGTCTTGTTTTTTTCATTTTATTGTTCCTTTGTGTCTATGGAAAATGAACTTGTGACCCCTCGCTGAGACGTGACTTTCTAAGAACTGAGTAGACTATGTTGAGTGAATTTCGAAGAACTTGACTATTCACTAAATTACTCATTGTTTGCATATTGTACAGGAGTTTACTTGGAAAATAAATTGGCTGATACACTCACTTGGGGTTTCCAAAATGAGGAACTAGCATTACAACAACGTGCCTGGTAAGAAACCCGCCCTCATTTCCAAACTACATTTCTAGTTTCCTTTCATTTAGACTTTGGTGGAAGCATTATTTTTGTCTCCTCTGAGATTGAATCGACTTACAATTCCTTTTTTTTTACACTAACTCACCAATAAGGGCACATGTCCTCTCCAACCCTTGTTGAATAAACAATTAGGAATTCCAATTTTATTTATAAAATACCCAGCTGAGATGTCATGGAGGAAAGTATCCATATCATATGGGCTTGGAACCCCCATTTTGATTCCAAAACATTTTTTGCAAGACCAAATCCCATGATTTGGGTATTTTTATGAAAACATATATTCCCTTGGGTTGTTTTTCTTTCCATGTGTATGGATCTAATTTCATTTCTGGTAGCTTTTGAAATGTTGAAAGGAAATTAGAGAAGGAATAGTTGTAGGTGGTTATCTACTAATTGTTTGACAAAAGTCCTCAACCAAGTACTTGTTCACTAAGTGTTTGACAAAATGCCTAAACCAAAATTTCCATATCTCCCTCATTCGGATATTGAGGCCAGAAAAAATATACAGGGTTCGAATCAAAGATTCAACCAAGAAATTTCTAGAAATCATAGTAACCCTATTTTTTGGTCCTTAATCCAACTAGCAAAGTGTGTTAATTAGGCCCCTTCCAGGTTGATTTTTTTTGTTACTTTGAAAGAGACCCATTTGATATGGAGAAGTGAATATTAGTACTATACAGTTCCTTTAGGTTTTCACCCATAAATTTTAAATAATGACCTTAGATTTTGATTTCATCTCCCTTAGAAAAACCTTTATTGTTTACCTTCTGGAGGCCAAATCTCACTCAATTTTAGCTCGATTTTCACCAAACAAAAGGCAATGCATTAATTATACTTGTAATTTATTTATAATGAACTTAGGAAATTTTAGTTTTAGATAATTTGTGAAAGGTAGATTAGACAGAACAAATTTCATGCCAAGAGGCATTTTGCCCATTTTGAACCTAGTTTGAGACCAATTTTTATAAATGATTGGGGGTACACTCGTAAGAACAACTTTCCCTCTGAGGCATAAATGAATGTACCTATGCAAGTGCCATGACTTGAACCGCCTTGGAATCCATTGGTAGTAGTTTTGTGGCCTTTCAACTCCATAGTTTGTACCATCCAATTGATGATTAGCAATCACAAGTGCCATGGAGGGAACATATCCCAAATCAAATGATGACATGGAACTCCAAAGTTTATCTTCACAGGATTTTGTCAAATCTATTTCTTTCTCTCGAATTGTAAATTTTTGAGCAAAATAATATTAATTTTTTCCTATAGGGAAAAAATATATTTTTGAAGGAAGTTAAAAGTGATTTGACTTAGAAAAATGGCCACTTCTCCAAAAGTGACAAGTATCTTGTAAATCATCAAGTCTCTTTTGACCGAAGGGATTGCACGTAACCCTAACCTCTCAAATATCTTTATATATGAGGAGGGTCCTTTGTAATAGTTAACATTTATTCAACAAGGAATATAAGCTCTGTTGGTATCTTTTTAGAGTTTTTAGTGCTATACTCACTTGTCCACATTCATCTATTGAGATTTTGTATATACTTGTTAAGGTTTGACGGATAGTAGTAGTAGTTGTTTATGTTGGTTAGCTATGTTGCTTGTGACTTTTAAGGGCGATTCTAAACCCCCCCCCCCCCCAAAAAAAAGTGACTTTTAAGGATGGTTCTAAACCCACCTCATAGACACCTATGGTTCTAGATGGAATTCGTCTTTTGCCACAATCTCAAAGATCTGTGTTATAGAAGTTATGATATAATTTTTTCTAGCAAACCAATAGGGTTTATTGATCAATTTACATTTGGAACATATTTAAATACATCATATAATACTAGTATTGGGTTGAATGTGCTCATACTTCAAATATATGTCTTAGTGTTTTCTTTCTCTTTAAGGTCTTTGGCTGGTTAGGCTCTTTAAGGCCTTTGGTTTATTAGGCCAAAAATGAAAGATATCTAATGTAGCCTGGCTAAGAATACTCCTGTTTTCTGCATCCTCCTCCGCCATCCAAAATGGTTGGAAAGTCCACCATATGGATGTAAAAACAATTTTCATGAATGGAGACTTGAAAGAAAATGTCTTCATGTCTCGGCCAGAAGTATTTGTTGTGAAGGGACAAGAACAAAAAATATGCAAACTCGTTAAGTCCTTGTATGGCCTTAAACAAGCACCTCGAGCATGGTATGAAAATTTAATTGAGCATCTTCTAAAGATAAATTTCAAACATTATAATCTTGATGACACAACATTATTTGTAAAGAAAGTTGGAAGATGTGTTGTGTTTTTTGTGGTGTATGTAGATGGCCTTTCGATGGCAGGGAATAAAGAAAGTTATATTGCATCCATAAAGAAATAATTAAAGAATGGGTTTTAGATGACAGATATGGGACACCTTAACTACTACTTGGGAATTGAAGCGAATCAACATCCTCAGTACATATTCATCTCCTAGAATAAGTATGTTGGAGAATTGTTGAACAAAATTTACATAAAAGAATGCAACCCTCTCTCAACTCCAATGGAACAAAAGTTGAATATCGTGACATCAATTGAAGGAAAAGAACTAGAGGATGTGACCAAGTATCGACACCTTGTAGGAAGCCTTATCTACCTTACCACAACTAGACTAGATATTCCATATGTTGTTGGAATCCTTTCAAGGTTTAATACTTTGGATTCAAGTACTCTAAGGTAGATGACTTAAAAATTATTGGGTACTATGATTTAGACTTTGATGGTGAAAAATATATAGGTGTAATACACTAGTTTTGACCCCATGGTATTTAATCGTACATGATGTAAATATTGTATGGAAATCATGGCGAGGAGCTGAAGGCCAAGGCCCTTCCATTGATTGATGTTTTGTGGATAGGTGATCAAGGTTGATACCTATGGTTTTGGTGTTGAGTCAGATACTATATATCTTGATATATCGTGGAGATGTACAAATGAATATAATGCCACAGCTAGCTATGGGACTGCAAACGTTAAAGCGATGGGGGCATGATTCCATAAGGGATAGGGTCACAACAGGATTTGAACCCGAAATAGGACAATGGAATCCGATGTATCCTACGGATGTGTCGAACAGTAACGATGAAAAGTTCTGAGCCTTTTAAATGATTTTAGTGTCATCGAATTTCTGACACTAGGGTGAAGGATTTTTGACACTAGGGTGTAGGATTTTCGACACTAGGGCTATTCATACACTAGGGCTAATCCGACACTAGGGCGTAGGATTTCCGACTCTCGGGCGTAGTATTTCCTACACTAGGGTGTAGGATTTCCGACACTGGGGCATTTTATTTCCGACACTAGGGCTATGTCGTCAGATTTCAGACACTAGGGAATATATATATATATATATAAACACAACCATCTGGACACAATATTTCTTCGCGAAACAAAGAACCCAATCAATAATTTCATGATGGAGCCGACACAATATACCTCCACATCCAGAGGTCATGCAAAGGAGGTTTTCTGGAGGTCACGCAAAGGAGGTTTACCGGAGGTCACGCAGAGGAGGTCGCTGGAGGTGCTATCAGAGGTCAAGTTTGTTTACGTAGAGGAGTGTTTCCAGTGGTCAGGGTTTGTAGAGACAGAGGAGGGTTTGGTTTGAAACAATCATTCAGGTCCCTCTACAATGAATTCCCTCATCTGAATTGGTTTGAAACAATCATTTGGGTCCCTCTACAATCAACCATTTTAGTAGTGGATCTGCAAGATATTTTAGTGGGTTTTTACTTATCAGGGCAGTCCTTTTAGACCTCTTATGGATGGCTTTAAAGTGGGATGCTCTCAGAATTGCGGACATGGGACCTTCTCTGCAAAAACTGAGAGTTAGAATGGATTTGGCATGGTTTAATCATGCGTTCACTATTCATATTAGCTTCCCACATAACCAAATTGTACATGATATAATAACAGCAATTCTCACAGCTTTAGTAGCTCTTGATTGCCTCCGCTTCTGGGATGAGATGTATTTGATCAGGTATTTTGTTGTAATCGTTTCTCTTTTCTCACCAAATCAATGTCTTGTTTTTTTTTTCATTTTATTGTTGCTTTATGTCTATGGCAAATGAACTTGTGACCCCTTGCTGAGACGTGACTTTCGAAGAACTGAGTAGACTGTGTTGAGTGACTTTCGAAGAACTTGACAATTCACTAAATTACTCGTTGTTTGAATATTGTACAAGAGTTTACTTGGAAAATAAATTGGCTGATACACTCACTTGGGGTTTCCAGAATGAGGAACTAGCATTACAACAATGTGCCTCGTAAGAAACCTGCCCTCATTTCCAAACTACATTTCTAGTTTCCTTTCATTTAGACTTTGGTGGAAACATTATTTTTGTCTCCTCTGAGATTGAATCGACTTACGATTCCTTTTTTTTACATTAACTCACCAATAAGGGCACATGGCCTCTCCAACCCTTATTGAATAAACAATTAGGAATTCCAATTTTATTTGTAAAATACCCAGCTGAGATGTCATGGAGGAAAGTATCCATCTCATATGGGCTTGGAACCCCCATTTTGATTCCAAAAACATTTTTTGTGAGACCAAATCCCATGAGTTGGGTATTTTTATGAAAACGTAGATTCCCTTGGGGTGTTTTTCTTTCCATGTGTATGGGTCTGATTTCATTTTGGGTAGCTTCTGAAATGTTGAAAGGAACTTAGAGAAGGAAGAGTTGTAGGTGGCTATCTACTAATTGTTTGACAAAAGTCCTCAACCAAGTACTTGTCCACTAAGTGTTTGACAAAATGCCTAAACCAGAATTTCCATATCTCCCTCATTCGGATTTTGAGGCCGGAAAAAATATATAGTGTTTGACTCAAAGATTCAACCAAGAAGTTTCCAGAAATCCTAGTAACCCTGCTTTTTGGTCCATAATTCAGCTAGCAAAGTGTGTTAATTAGGCCCCTTCCAGGTTGATTTTTGTTTTACTTTGAAAGAGACCCATTTGATATGGAGAAGTGAATATTAGTACTATACAGTTCCTTTAGGTTTTCACCCATAAATTTTAAATAATGACCTTAGGTTTTGATTTCATCTCCCTCAGAAAAACCTTTATTGTTTACCTTCT
Organism: Pseudotsuga menziesii; assembly: GCA_001517045.1. Classification (NCBI taxonomy): domain Eukaryota; kingdom Viridiplantae; phylum Streptophyta; class Pinopsida; order Pinales; family Pinaceae; genus Pseudotsuga; species Pseudotsuga menziesii. The sequence continues at coordinate 48,901 of LPNX010653610.1, read as the reverse complement.
GGAGGCCAAATCTCACTCAGTTTTAGCTCGATTTTCACCAAACAAAAGGCAATGCATTAATTATACTTGTAATTTATTTATAATGAACTTAGGAAATTTTAGTTTAAGATAATTTATGAAAGGTAGATTAGAAAGAACAACTTTCATGCCAAGAGGCATTTTTCCCATTTTGAACTTGGTTTGAGACCAATTTTTATAAATGATTGGGGATACACTCGTAAGAACAACTTTCCCTCTGAGGCATAGATGAATGTCCCTATGCAAGTGACATGACTTGAACCGCCTTGGAAGCCATTGATAGCAGTTTTGTGGCCTTTCAGCTCCATAGTTTGTACCATCCAATTGATGATTAGCCATCACAAGTGCCATGGAGGGAACATATCCCAAATCAAATGATGACATGGAACTCCAAAGTTTATCTTCAAAGTATTTTTTCGACTCCATTTCTTTCTCTCGAATTGTAAATTTTTGAGCAAAATAATATTAATTTTTTCCTATAGGGAAAACATATATTTTTGAAGGAAGTTAAAAGTGATTTGACTTAGAAAAATGGCCACTTGTCCAAAAGTGACAAGTATCTTGTAAAATGTCAAGTGTCTTTTGACCGAAGGGATTGCACGTAACCCTAACCTCTCAAATCTCTTTATATATGAGGAGGGTCCTTTGTAATAGTTAACATTTATTCAACAAGGAATATAAGCTCTGTTGGTATTTTTTTAGAGTTTTTAGTGCTATACGCACTTGTCCACATTCATCTATTGATATTTTGTATATACTTGTTAAGGTTTGAGGGATAGTAGTAGTAGTTGTTTATGTTGGTTAGCTATGTTGCTTGTGACTTTTAAGGGCAGTTCTAAACCCCCCTCATAGACACCTATGATTCTAGATGGAATTCGTCTTTTGCGACAATCTCAAAGATCTATGTTATAGAAGTTATGATATGAATTTTTCTAGCAAACCAATAGGGTTTATTGATCAAGTTACATATGGCACATATTTAAATACATCATATAAGACTAGTATTGGGTTGAATGCGCTCATACTTCAAATATATGTCTGAGTGTTTTCTTGCTCTTTAAGGTCTTTGGCTTGTTAGGCTCTTTAAGGCCTTTCATTTATTAGGACAAAAATGCAAGATATCTAATGTAGATGGCTAAGAATCCTCCTATTTTTTGCATCCTCCTCCGCCATCCAAAATGGTTGGAAAGTCCACCATATGGATGTAAAAACAACTTTCATGAATGAAGACTTGAAAGAAAATGTCTTCATGTCTCGACCAGATGGATTTGTTGTGAAAGGACAAGAACAAAAAATATGAAAACTAGTTAAGTCCTTGTATGGCCTGAAACAAGCACCTCAAGCATGGTATGAAAATTTAATTGAGCATCTTCTAAAGATAAATTTCAAACATTATAATCTTGATGACACAACATTATTTGTAAATAAAGTTGGAAGCATTGTTGTGTTTTTTGTGGTGTATGTAGATGGCCTTTTGATGGCAGAGAATAAAGAAAGCTATATTGCATCCATAAAGAAATAATTAAAGAATGGATTTGAGATGACAGATATGGGACACCTTCACTACTACTTGGGAATTGAAGTGAATCAACATCCTCAGTACATATTCATCTCCTAGAATAAGTATGTTGGATAATTGTTGAACAAACTTTACATGAAAGAATGCAACCCTCTCTCAACTCCAATGGAACAAAAGTTGAACAGCATGACATCAATTGAAGGAAAAGAACTAGCGGATGCGACCAAGTATCGAGAACTTGTAGGAAGCCTTATCTACCTTACCACAAGTAGACTAGATATCCCATATGTTGTTGGAATCCTTTAAAGGTTTAATACTTTGGACTCAAGTACTCTAAGGTAGATGACTTAAAAATTATTGGGTACTATGATTCATCCTTTGATGGTAAAAAATATATAGGTGTAATACCCCAGTTTTGACACCATGGTATTTAATTATACATGATGTAAATATTGTATGGAAATCATGGCGAGGAGCTGATGGCCAAGGCCCTGCCATTGATTGATGTTTTGTGGATAGGTGATCAAGGTTGATACCTATGGTTTTGGTGTTGAGTCAGACACTATATATTTTGATATATCATCGAGATGTAAAAATTAATATAATACCACAGCTAGTTATGGGACTGCAAACGTTAAAGTGATGGGGGCATGATTCCACAAGGGATAGGGTCACAACATAATTTGAACCTGAAATCCAACGACAGAATCCGACGACATCCGACGTATCGTATGGATGTGTCAGACAATAACGATGAAAAGTACTGAGCCTTTTAAATTATTTTTGCCATCGTCGAATTTCTGACACTAGGGTGTAGGATTTTCGACACTAGGGCGTAGGATTTTCAACACTAGGGCTATTCCTACACTAGGGCTATTCCGACACTAGGGCATAGGATTTTCGACACTCGGGCATATGATTTCATACACTAGGGCGTAGTATTTCCGACACTAGGGCGTAGGATTTTCGACACTAAGGCTATGTCGTCGGATTTCCGACACTAGGGTAAAATATATATATATATATATATATATATATATATATATATATATATAAAATCACAACCGTATGGACACAATATTTCTTTGTGAAACAAAGAACCCAATCAATAATTTCACGGCGGAGACGACACAATATACCTCCACATCCGGAGGTCATGCAGAGGAGGTTCACGCAGAGGAGGTTTGCCGGAGGTCATGTAGAGGAGGTCGCTGGAGGTGCTAGCAGAGGTCAAGTGTGTTTACGTAGAGGAGGGTTTGCAGCAGTCAGGGTTTGCAGAGGCATAGGAGGTTTTGGTTTGAAACAATCATTCAAGTCCCTCTACAATGAACTCCCTCATCTAAATTGGTTTGAAATAATTATTTGGGTCCCTCTACAATCAACCATTTTAGTAGTGGATCTGCAAGATATTTTAGTGGGTTTTTACTTATCAGGGCAGTCCTTTCAGACCTGTTATGGATGGATTTCAAGTGGGATGCTCTCAGAATGGTGGACATGGGACCTGCTCTGCAAAAATTGAGAGTTTGATGGATTTGGCATGGTTTAATCATGGATTCACTATTCCTATTAGCTTCCCACATAACCAAATTGTACATGATATAATAGCAGCAACTCTCACATCTTTAGTAGCTCTTGCATGCCTCCGCTTTTGGGACAAGATGGCTAAGCAAGATGTATTTGATCAGGTATTTTGCTGTAATCGTTTCACTTTTCTCACCAAATCAATGTCTTGTTTTTTTTCATTTTATTGTTCCTTTGTGTCTATGGCAAACGAACTTGTGACCCCTCTCCGAGACGTGACTTTCAAAGAACTGAGTAGAGTGTGTTGAGTGACTTTTGAAGAACTTGACATTTCACTAAATTACTCGTTGTTTTCATATTGTACAGGAGTTTACTTGCAAAATAAATTGGCTGATACACTCACTTGGGGTTTCCAGAATGAGGAACTAGCGTTACAACAACGTGCCTGGTAAGAAACCCACCCTCATTTCCAAACTGCATTTCTAGTTTCCTTTCATTTAGACTTTGGTGGAAACATTATTTTCGTCTCCTCTGAGATTGAATCGACTTATGATTCCTTTTTTTTACATTAACTCATCAATAAGGGCACATGGCCTCTCCAACCCTTGTTGAATAAACAATTAAGAATTCCAATTTTATTTATAAAATACCCAGCTGAGATGTCATGGAGGAAAGTATCCATATCATATGGGCTTGGAACCCCCATTTTGATTCCAAAAACATTTTTTGCGAGACCAAATCCCATGATTTGGGTATTTTTATGAAAACGTACATTCCCTTGGGGTGTTTTTCTTTCCATGTGTATGGGTCTGATTTCATTTCTGGTAGCTTTTGAAATGTTGAAAGGAACTTAGAGAATGAAGAGTTGTAGGTGGCTATCTACTAATTGTTTGACAAAAGTCCTCAACCAAGTACTTGTCCACTAAGTGTTTGACAAAATACCTAAACCAAAATTTCCATATCTCCCTCATTCATATTTTGAGGCCGGAAAAAATATACAGGGTTCAACTCAAATATTCAACCAAGAAATTTCCAGAAATCCTAGTAACCCTATTTTTTGGCCCATAATCCAGCTAGTAAAGTGTGTTAATTAGGCCCCTTCCAGGTTGATTTTTTTTTACTTTGAAAGAGACCCATTTGATATGGAGAAGTGAATATTAGTACTATACAGTTCGCTGAGGTTTTCACCCATAAATTTTAAATAATGATCTTAGATTTTGATTTCATCTCCCTTAGAAAAACCTTTATTGTTTACCTTCTAGAGGCCAAATCTCACTCAATTTTAGCTCGATTTTCACCAAACAAAAGGCAATGTGTTAATTATACTTGTTATTTATTTATAATGAACTTAGGAAATTTTAGTTTTAGATTATTTGTGAAAGGTATATTAGATAGAACAACTTTCATGCCAAGAGGCATTTTGCCCATTTTGAACCTAGTTTGAGACCAATTTTTATAAATGATTGGGGGTACACTCGTAAGAACAAATTTCCCTCTGAGGCATAGATGAATGTCCCTATGCAAGTGCCATGACTTGAACCACCTTGGAAGCCATTGATAGCAGTTTTGTGGCCTTTCAGCTCCATAGTTTGTACCATCTAATTGATGATTAGCCATCACAAGTGCCATGAAGGGAACATATCCCAAATCAAATGATGACATGGAACTCCAAAGTTTATCTTCAAAGGTTTTTGTCAAATCCATTTCTTTCTCTCGAATTGTAAATTTTTGAGCAAAATAATATTA
>LPNX010653610.1:0-43879 GCA_001517045.1 Pseudotsuga menziesii | reverse complement strand
TCATACTTCAAATATATGTCTTAGTGTTTTCTTGCTCTTTAAGGTCTTTGGCTTCTTAGGCTCTTTAAGGCCTTTGGTTTATTAGGCCAAAAATGAAAGATATCTAATGTATATGGCTAAGAATCCTCCTGTTTTCTGCATCCCCTCCATCATCCAACCATTTTGGATGGCTAAGCTTCTAAAATGTCACTAGTGACCACTTAGCTTTGTATATATCCTTCATGTTTTTTTAAATCTGATTACAGACAAACCTACCCTCTTTATATTGATATCCACCATTGACTAGTTTCATATCTTCGCCTTCCTTAATCTTAACTTGTGACTTGTGAGCACTGGATATTTGGTTATGGCCTTATCTCTAACTGTAGCATAGTTGTATCTTTGGCTCTTGCTTGGGACTCATTTTTTGCTCTTCCTGCTCAGACTCTCTGGATTTATCTCAGGCTCTGATACTGTTGTTTGTTCAGGATTTGATACTCCTGTTGGTTCAGGCTCAGTCTTGGCCCTGGTTTCATCTCTATCCTTCCATCCTTATTACTATCTTGCTCTAGCTACCTGACAGTTTTAACTTTTCTACTAAGTGGACAATTTACTACTGGGATCTCTGGCCCATCCATTCCAAAACTATTATTGAATATTTTCTTCTACTTTTGCTTTGAACCTCTTTTTCCAATTAATATATACTTGAAAAGAATAATCAAGACTTTACAATTTGTTTTTTCCTTCTGTTGGTACCAGAATCTACCTCATGAGAATTTTCATATTCTGATAGCATGCATGTAAAGAAATAAGTTAATTATCGTTGTCGGAAGCTCATAATCCAACATCTTTTCACCAAAGCACTCGTCTTTTCACCAAAGCACTAAGTTTTGTGTCAATTTGATCAATTTCTCATTATTTCGAACTTCTATCCTGACTAGTTTAAATTAATCTATCTGAATGGTAGATAACACAGCACCAAGGAGACCGCATATTTGTGCACATTGACATTTACCTTGACAAAAAAAATAGAACATCAAATGTAGAAAAGTGGCTGCCAAAATAAGTGATCAATATGTGGATCATTTGAGAAGTATTACTTTGGCTGCTCTGTGGAAATATTAGAGTCAAACCATAAACCTATCATCTCTACCTTCGATGATGGTGATTTACTGTTAGTCATTCCCTTTTATTGTTTGTTTTGTTGCATACAATGCTAAGAATGTTTAGACCTTCAGGTTTGTTTCCTTCGTTTTTTTCTTGATTACATATTGTTTTTCCTTTTTATTCATGGTTTTTTTTTTTTTGTCATTGAATTCACCTTCAATTTTGTTTCATTCTTCTAGTTTTTTCTTGATTACAAATTGTGTTTTTTTCTTTTATTAATGATTTCTTTTGTTGGTCATTGAATTCATTAATGATTGCAGACAGAGAAAATATATTATTACAATTCAGCCACAAGAGCGGAGACTTGGAGAGAGAGAGAGAGAGAGAGAGAGAGAGAGAGAGAGAGAGAGAGTATATGTGTGTGTATTATGATAACAGCAAGAATAAATAAACTATAACCATAAAACTAACCTCTAAAACAAATCTAATAGTTGAGGAGAATGAATGGAAAGTCTTTAACAAAACAAAAATCAAAATTCCTTGGGTAGCTAAACTCCTTGGCTAATTAAGGTCATCTTCAGAAATATGCTTTCCCAATAGAGACACACAGTCACCCTAGAAGATAAGACACTTCACGACCAGTAGTAGAGAGGACAGTCAAATCCAACAGGTAAGACACTAAACAGTCACAGTTCAGCAATAGAGAGGATAAACAACCCACAACCCAGCAGTTTACATCTCATTCGTGACTTTCCTTTTTTGATGTTGGGAACTATGTATAGTTTTACGTATATACAACAAGTAGGATTGACCTAATTCCACATCAGTTGGAACCTAACCAACAAGGAATATGTATCAACAAATCCCACCACATTGGACAGCTCCAACTGGTTGGAATCTCTTAATAGCTCTTCAGCAAAATCCCCTGATCGTATACTGTTGTGAATATCTTCTATCATCGCCCCTCAGCCTTGTTTCTATTTTTTTGGTGTATCCTGATATTGTTGATGTCTTTGATAAAATTACATGGTTGGATTGCTTATGTGACTTCTTGCTTGTACCCTCAAGAATATGTAAAGGCCAGTGACTTTCAATTGCATGGCAGTTGTTTGGAGGCTATGATTTCCTTGTACTCATGCTTCATTAATGGTGATGTTGGTGTACGGGTTCTGATTAATAAGACTCCCTTCAATTTTCCTAATCATTGTTATATTCTTTCAGTGATGATCTTTTACTCCCTTAGATTTGAATCTAATCATTTTAGTATTTATATTCTTTAGTAATAAAATAATAATGGCCACAATCCCATTCTCTTGTGAGAAGAAATAAATTCAGCCACAAACTATAAAAATTTTCCACAAGTCATTAGGTGATCCCACAAATATCAACCCGATTTACTCTTTGATGCCACAGTAATGCACAAAGCCATCACATAAGAAAGGGACAAGACTCTAAATATAATTTTCAAAAGCACAAAATAATATTTAAAAATTATGAAAGATACATTGACGATAGAAAGGTATTCAAGGAGACTCCTTAAATAGTTCCCAAGAAACAAATTCATGTTTAAGGGACACAATCCTTAGGTCCTAATAATTATTGTAACTAATAATCTAATTTATGTTCATTATGAAGGAGCTCTAGTTCAAGATCCTAATACAGAACCCACCAAGCCATCAAACTAGCAGGAGGTCCCAAGGCCAAACTCACTTTGCACAGGGTACTACTCTATAGCTCCACTTGAACAACCACTGTTCCATTTGGATATTCTTCCCCTCATCTTTGGATTTTAGGATTAATGGACATCATCAATCTACGGATCCCCATAGGGTTTCACAACCAAAACCCCTCAATCTCATATATTTTCTAGATGACATAATCAAGCAATGCATTGGCCCCCTTAGGATGATTGACTACTCAAATCCAAAGTCATCCTCTTTCTCTCTATCTCTTCTCATTCTTCTTCTAGAACCAACATGCCTTGACATCTGCATTTGTATTTGATTTTGGAATTATTTTTGCAGTACTTCTTGTGTTTCTATTGGCTCGTTGATTAACTCTTTCTCTACTTTTAATAGAGCATAGATAGGAGTTGCTTTCACACTCCCATTATGTAATCACATTAGTTGTGATTTCAATCCCTATTGGCCAACTTTGTGGTCACTTCTACATTAGTATAAGCATAAATAACAATAAAAAAATAGGGAGCTCCAAATCAAGAATGCAAAGGCACGATGATAGGTACAACTTTCATTAAAAAAGATAAAGCAGGAGAAAACAATAATACATAACTAAAATAGACATAACAAAACCATTTAAAAATTGATTTCCATTGTAATGATACAAGACATTCATAATTTGTGGGAGAAAAGTTTGGGATGAATCTCAAAATTTGGTCCTTGAATATTGTTGTTTACTGATAGCAATAGATGCAAATATATTTTAATTTGAATTATTACATGGCCGACAACTAATACTTCAAGATATAAAAAAAAAACATACACAACTATAAGAGGAGTTTGATTATCTACACGTAATCATTAGCAACTTTTTGAAATCAAAAGTGTATGCAATGCATTCCTATGATGGCTTTCATGAAGCGGTAATAATTGAAACAAGATATCAATACATGTTAAGAATTGGGTTAATTTTTGGAACAAGAATGTTAGGTAAACTCACCTCCAAAGCATCCACCAACCAAAGAGACAAAAAGTAAACTTTCATCAGCCAATCTTGTCTTCACCTAAAAAGATAAACATATTCCTTTACAATCTTTTTCCATATTTATAAGTTAATTAGCAAGACAAAATAGATACAATTCCAAAAATAAACAGTGTGTGTGATAACTACCTGTCCAAGACCAAATCTACCAAATCCACTTTTGAAAAGCTGCTCCATTGCAGAGGAATGATACTCTAACCCAGGTATATCACATTTTGCAAAGGCTATTGATCAAAATTTTGAAATTAATCCCCATGTTTGTGTAGAAGTCATATTCAAAATTTTATCTAAAGTTGATTGCTTGCCCCTATTAAATTCTCTTCCTAACTGATCTCATGTGATAAAGCTCTTGCAATATTTTCCTCCTCGATCAGTTGTAGGTTGGAATAAAGATATGATGAGAAGATTCTGAGTTATATTATTAGCACCTTTGTTAAATAGATTCCATCTATGTTGAATCCTCTTTCAAATGAAGAGACCTACATATATTTGGTCTTGATGATGTATTAAAACTTAAACACATCCACCAAAATATATCAAAAGACAATGATATCTATAGCATATCTCAAAGTAAACTTGCCACTGAATACAATTTTTTTATTTATTAATATACAGTATCCCGTTGGTTATCTGACGTTCAATGCCTAGCAGTTGTTGTCGTGTTTCATGTCAATCCGACGAAATTGCTATGGCTCCGATGGTAGATTGTCGTAGGAAATCCAACGGCATTACCGTAGGAAATCCAACGGCCTTGCCACAGGAAATCTGACAACATTACCATAGGAAATCCGACGGCTTGGCCGTAGGAAATTTGATGGCCTTGGCTTGGCTGTTGACTATCCGATGTTACGCCACCGACGAGAAAAAAAATTGAGGGTGTCGAATACCCGACATGTTAGTGTCGAATTTCAGACATGGTAGCCGACAGATTTTGGCCTCAAATTCTGTTGTGGGTGGGGAGTTATTCAAACCCCCTGAGCTAATAAAGTTTGACCAGATGTCAATGGGGAAACCCATGAAACCCTCAACGACCTTTTTGTCCTCTGTCCTCAATCATTAAATTCTTCCAGAAGGCAGATGCAGCAATTAATGCCTTGGGTAGAGCAAGGCATGGCATTCTCATGGCTTGACTAAGAAATCCTACAAGTCTGCAGTCTGCAGAACCCATATTCTTGCTTCTGCAGCAAGTAAACCCACGTGAATGCATGCCTAATAGATCATCTGGCTTTTACCTAAGCATGGGGGGGTTCTTTCCGAGGATATTATTTTCATTCAAGATTGATGTAGGAGTCGTTCACTCATGATTATGCATTGTTCTGCTATCCTGAGTCACGAACGAGTGGTTCCGCAGTGATTTTCTTTGTGTTACAGAGCTCTATTTTCCTTGTGGATTGATGTGATGTGCATCCTTGTTTTGGTTTGAAGACCAAGTAGTGGAGGAGGCCTAGAATTGGATGATAAACTTAGTGAAGAGAGGAACCTCACAGACATATCAAGAGGGCTGGTAAATCCTTTCTGTACACCTGGAAGAGCACTAGAAGGGAAGGTATCGCCTAAGGGAACTGTGTAGTAGTGAAGGGCATACTTTTGTGTGTTGGGTGGTGCAGGTGTTGAGGAGGCCAAGCCAGATCTTGTGTAGGTGTCCATAGATCTGTGGTTGAGCTCACTAGATTAGCAATTCTACCTTTCTAGGTTGAGACCTTGTAATATGAGTTACAAGGAGATATTGGGTGTATTTGGAAAAAGGAGGATGTATTCACTTATTTAGTAATAAGGGAGATAAATGAAAGATTTTGTCCCACCCCTACCTTGTGTTTCTTATCAATGTGTAGAATCTTTCTCTTTAAATCAAATTTCATTATGTACTAACAAGATTTATAAAATTGTATGGAAAATCCATAAGGACCCAGGTCTTTGTCCAGAGCCAATCCCCAAATTGCATCTATTATTTCATTTTGTTATATTTTTGTGTTTAACAATTCATTTTCTCTAGCAATGAGAAGACTTGGAGCATGTTCTTGCATATCATCCATTGTTTCTTGATTAGCCTTGTCTCCTTCAATATATAGTTTTTCAAAATTCTCCTTAGCTACATCTTTGATGGAATTGAAGCCATGTAGACATGTTCCATCAACATGGTTAATTTCCTTCACATTATTTTGTGAACTTGTGTCTTTTACCTTTAATGGAAAAATGATGTATTTTTATCTCCTACATGTAACCATGGGATTCTAGATTTGAGGTGCCACATTCATTCCTTGTATTTGAAGCATCACTCAAAAGCTTCAAGTTAGATGCCATTTGTGTAGTTTAAGACACATATATCTCTCCTCATTCTAGATTTGGTTTGTAATTCCTTGGTTTCCATCCTTGTTTGTAAATTGCCTAGATCTACTCTATAATATTAAAATAAAGTGTTTTCATGATCTATGGGATAAAAATATATAGTTGTCTAGACTTTAAGGGTTTTAATTTGGCTTCTTTAATTTCTTTTCTCATACAAATGTTTTGTATCCTCTAGTAGGATTTTCTCGTTCATCAAAGATTAGATCCAAGGGTGTTGATTTCTAAATCCACAGAGATCTAAAGAAAAATTGGAGGCAACCATAATCTTGAGAATGTTGAATGACACATGATATAGTCTCGAGATAGGGACTATACAAAGGATGATTTTAGAGATGATAGATTGGTTATGTCAAAGAATATCACAATGAAAGAGGAACCGATCTAGTTGGGTGATTCAAGCTTGTACCTTAAAAAGTTGTATGAAATTGTTAATGTTTTAGCAAACAATCAAACCCTATGCCACAAGGCATTTTCTTATAAATTAAAGATATTGAGAATGGGTTTGGGGCCTTGCAAAAGAAAAAGCTAATGACATTGATAGTTATCAAGAGAAGTTATAATAGGAAGCTCTATCCTTATTCCTCATATTCACACACTCTTTAATTTAGTCATTAAAGACATTCTCTAAAATTTGGAGAGAAACTCTCATTGTCCCTATCTTTAAAAGTGGTGACAAAAAACAACAATTCAAATTTAAGGACTATTATGATAAGCTCTTTTATGGATACATAGTTTGGGTTAATATTAAAGAGATATTAATTCATGGCTTGAATGTTATGATAATGAAATTAAGGGACACAAACTAGTTTTGGAAGCTATCACTAGACTTTGGTCCATATGATTAAGCATAAAATTATTGTTGGTAAATTACTATAATTTATTTTACTCCATAAATTTGATAGTTTAAAGTTATTTTGGGGTTTTGACTTTGTCTATCATCATCACGAGGAAAATCCTATTAATCTACCTTTACTTAACTCCAATAAATAAAATTAAATATTTTATTCATAAATTCAAATTAATATTGACAAAATTTAATTAATTAAATTATATTAGCTCTCTCTCTGATTTGTATGGAGATGACCATAAAACTATACTAATTTATGTTTTTTAAATGAAAACTTTTTTAAAACACAAGCCAAAGAAATAGGCACAAACATCTAAGCCCAGCCTAGACTAGACCATGGAATATATCAGTTATAACTTTGTCCATCATTAATGTTGTTGACCAACAATGTATTATTTTTAGTGTATTATTTTTACCATTGGCTTAAACCATGCAATATAGGCCTTGTAGCTTTGTTCATCCATAATGTTGTTGATACAAAATCTATTGTTTACCATTTCCATAAATTATGGAATATATTTGTTGTAGCTTTGTCGATCAATAATGTTGTTGATCAACAATGTATTGTTTACCATTTGCATAATCGATGGAATATATCAGTTGTAGCTTTGTCCATCAATCATTGTTGTTAACCAACAATGTATTGTTTACTATTTGGGTAAACTATAGAATATATGCGTTGCAGCTTTGTCCATCAATAATGTTGTTGAAAATCATAGAATATATCTGTTGCAGCTTTGTCCATCAACAATGTTGTTGAAAATCATAAAATATATCCGTTGCAGCTTTGTCCATCAATAATGTTGTTGAAAATCATAGAATATATAATTTGTGTAATCTTTTTTTTTTCACACGTGTAAGTGTTTGTCCATCAACAATTTTGTTGAAAATCATAGAATATATCCGTTGCAGATCCATTGCAGCTTTGTCCATCAACAATGTTGTTGAAAATCATAGAATGTATCCGTTGCAGCTTTGTCCATCAACAATGTTGTTGAAAATCATAGAATATATCTGTTGCAGCTTTGTCCATCAACACCAAAAATGTATTGTTCATATAATTTGTGCAATCTTTTTTTTTCACACGTGAAAGTGTTTGTCCATCAACAATGTTGTTGAAAATCATAGAATATATCCGTTGCAGCTTTGTCCGTCAACAATGTTGTTGAAAATCATAGATATTTGTGTAATCTTTTTTTTCGCACGTGAAAGTGTTTGTCCGTCAACAATGTTGTTGAAAATCATAGAATATATCCGTTGCAGCTTTGTCCATCAACAATGTTTTTGAAAATATATCCGTTGCAGCTTTGTCCATCAACAATGTTTTTGAAAATATATCCCTTGCAGTTTTGTCCATCAACAATGTTTTTGAAAATATATCCCTTGCAGTTTTGTCCATCAACACTAAAAATGTATTGTTTATATAATCTGTGTAATCTTTTTTTTTTCACACGTGAAAGTGCTGGGCCTTGAACTTACTGTTTGTGTCAAGGCCTTCCTAGAATCAAACATAGATCTGCTTGCTGAGTTACATACTTTGACCAAAATTTGTGTAATCTTCTTTTTTCATTCTTCCTGTGCTATTTCACATCAACAATGTTGTTATTACAACTAGGTGTTATTTTCATTCATTTCATTTCTTCCCTGTTGCTTAGTAATTGTTCTGCATGCTCTCTTTGGCAAAATTAATCATTTCCACATCCTGTGTTAGAGGTTTTTTGGATTCTTATATCATTCAATAAGGTTTTATGTCATTTTGACAGTGTATTTTTTTTTTTAAATGTTTCCTTATCTTTTTCTTGTTTTTTTTTCACTAATAGGTACTAGGTTTGCAGGGGGGAGCTGAATTTTCAGAGGACAATGAAGAAGAACGATAATCGCAAAGCATTGGGAGATATTGGAAACATTGTTGATGCGGCCGAAACAGAGTATGTATATACATGCATTTTCATTTTTTCTATTAAAATCGTCATCAACTTAGTTTTCAGAATAATTTTTTTTACATAAGTTTAGACTTATGTGAATCGATTGCCCTTCAGGAACCAACGACAAAAGAAGTCTATTACGGTCGTCAATAGTCCGGTCAGAAGGTGAGGATTGAATTACTATTAGCAATGTGCAATAAACCTTCATATATTTTACAGTCTGATATTCTGTGTCTGATTTTGTCACCAGGCAATTCAGTGCTACTTTGGCCAAAAATCAACAATTGCCACAGGTTAGACCATTTTCATTCTTTCCACAATGAGTTATTTCCATACACAAATTATATATACAGAGCCCTGCATTGGCATTTGTCATGTATCGTGTGTGTGAACAGGTTACCCCAGTAGCCGAGGAAGGTGAAGAGGAGCATATGCAACGGGGGGACAAGCAGCGAAAAACAATGCCATCCGAAACGGAGAAACCCAAGATCAAGTCTGATGTCGAGAATTCCACTGAGTCAATGGAGGATTGCAAAGCACTGGACTCTGTAACAGGCCCTTCCCGAATCATCAGTCTGTCTCAGGCAGCGTTGTTGAAGAATGATGAGAAGGCGCCTATGTTAGTGCACTCAGCAGTTGATGACAAGGTTAGTTACATCTGAAGTGTCTCTTCATGCATATCATTGCTTCTGATATACCCCCAATTCACGTTTTAGGATCATATGATTTTCTATTCCTTGATTATTATATTCTAGTTTCTTCCAGTAGAAAAAGGCTATGCCAGTGTGATATGATCCCTGAGATTACTAGAAAAGGGCTCCAGCAGTGCTCCAGATATGAAGAATGAGAAAATTATTGGGTTTCTCCTCTATCTCTTAAGCTTTGGGTTTATGTAATAACACAGCAGAATGGTATGATTCCCGAGTGTATTATTTCATGGTATGACTCCTGAGGGTATTATTTCATGGCAGGAGGATATAGATGAAAGCCCTGAAACGGAAACAGAAAAAGCAGAGGACCTATTTCCTAACATAGACGAGGACCCAGTGCCGAACATTAGCCCAGTGCCTAATATTGACGAGGAACCGGAGCCTGACATTAACATTGACGAAGGTGATGAGGGAAATCCCTTGTTGGTTGCTGAATACATAGAGGATTTGTCTAGACTATACCGCGAAACAGAGGTCAATCTCTCTTCTTTTCAATGTACAGCATAAGTTGATGTATCAGTGTAGGTTTTTAATGGAATAGTCCTTTTGGTCTCCTATATCTTGTTACACTGTTCATTGAGTTAATAGATCACAATCCAGATTATTTTTTTAATTGTTAGTTATCAACTTCTTAGATGAGTGTAGTTTTAAAGGCCTAAAATTGTACTAATATTGGCTCTTGTTCACATTTAAAATATATCCGAAGTTCTCCAGAGTAAATAACAGTGTGGAACTCATGGCAGGGCCTTACCTGTGTTCCACCAGACTACATGTCTTATCAAACTGACATAAATCACAGTATGAGAGCTGTTGTGGTAGACTGGATCATTGAGGTCTTCCCTGGACCTTTTCCATCATTCTATGACAAACTGATCTTTATCATTCTGAAATTTTGAATTCCATTACACGTACTAATGCCATTTTTTCCTGTTGCTGCAGGTTCACAACAAATTTGACCTTATGCCTGAAACTCTGTTCCTGGCAGTCAATCTTATGGATAGATATCTTTCATCTCAAAGAGGCTTAAGAAGAAGCAGGTTGCAGCTTGTTGGGATAACTGCCATGTTTGTGGCATCCAAATATGAGGAAATCAACGCTCCTTATATTGAGGATTTTTTGAACATTTCTAACTATATTTACATAGAAAATGATGTCTTGCAAATGGTATGCAAAAAATATTAGATGCATTTCCTTGAATTCCAGAAAAAAATGTGTTTCACCTTACGCTGGCTAATCGATAATAACTCCCTCTTGATTGCAGGAGAGCTCGATGCTCAGGGCCTTGCAATTTAATATCATTGTTTCCACTCCTTATGTCTTCTTGAATAGGTTTCTCAAGGCAGCTCAAGCTGATAAAGATGTATGTAAGCATAACCTCGTTTATGTTTACAAGACATTCATTACCTGCACCATAAGCTTTGCTGATCAGTTAGCTTATTTTAGAATACAAGTCCACACCTTATGTTTTCTTGAATAGGTTTCTCAAGGCAGCTCGAGCTGATAAAGCTGTATGTAAGCATAACCTCGTTTATTTTTACAAGGCATTCATTACCTGCACCAAAAGCTTTGCTGATCAGTTAGCTTATTTTAGAATACAAGTCTAGTTGATTTGATAGCATCCTCTCTCTTATACTAGCATGGTCAGCAGCTTTGGTGTCACGCATTCTGAGCTATCTTAAATGCTTTGCTGATCAGTTCGCTTATTTTAGAATACAAGTCCTTAGTTGATTTGATAGCATACTCTCTCTTATACTAGCATGGTCAGCAGCTTTGGTGTCATGCCTTCTGGGCTATCTTTAGTTTGTGAAAAACTAAATGTTACCTATTTGATCTCAACAATGCTATCTTATTTCTCTTTCATATCTCTATGTTAAGATTTGGTTACACATCAATACTCATATATAATATGGTTACATGTAAATAGATATTGTGATGTGACACTTCTTCTCATTATGATAGACTCTTCTTCCATTGTGTAGCTGGAGATGATGTCCTTCTTTCTAGTGGAACTGTGCCTTGTGCAATATGTTATGCTGAGATACCGTCCATCCATGTTAGCAGCTGCTGCAGTATATATTGGCCAGCACACACTCAAAAGGTTGCCACCTTGGAACAGGACGATGAAGCACTACACTGCCTATACTGAAGACCAACTTCAGTGAGTTGCAGCATTTATTTTCCATGTTCTTTTGCTGTTTTGATTTTTTCAAAATATTTCCAGGTTGAATTGACTATCTGACTTCATACTCTTGTCATTTACTGTTGGGTTTTGCTTGCTATGTAGAGAATGTGCGAAGTTGATGTCAGGCTTTCATCATAATTCGTGGAAAGGCAATCTTATAGCTGCTCACAAGAAGTACTCCAGGGAAGAATTCAACCGTGTAGCACACTTGGCACCAGCCCGTTTCCTTTGATAAAGATACTTATAATGGCAACAACTTTTCCATATAATGGCAACAACTTTTGCAGCTCAGTCTATAGCAGTTGGTTAGTTAGGCAAGAGAGAATTATCAATTATAAACATAGGCGGCGTCCCCTTACAACTTGTTGGTTTTTTTTAACTAGCTGGGTCTTTTTTACTCATGCTTAGAACTTCTGCTGTAATACATTTATTATTAAAATCAAGTATCCATTTGCCCACGTATTCATTGCTGGCTGCTCGTGATGAATCTTGCAATGAGAAATTTCATTAGTGAACCTGTGTAGATGGATTTTTATACATAAATTTAACATTTATTATTAAATTCAAGTATCCATTTGCCCACGTATTCATTGCTGGCTGCTCGTGATGAATCTTGCAATGAGAAATTTCATTAGTGAACCTGTGTAGATGGATTTTTATACATAAATTTAACATTTATTATTAAATTCAAGTATCCATTTGCCCACGTATTCATTGCTGGCTGCTCGTGATGAATCTTGCAATGAGAAATTTCATTAGTGGACCTCTGTAGATGGATTTTTATACATAAATTTAACGAGGGTAGGCATGAGATGAGAAATACATTGCATATTGTGTTGTGTTGACGAATATATTTAAATGTTTAGATTTTTTTAATAAAATAATATTTTCTTAAATCGTATTTTTTTTTATAAATATGATAAGAAATGAAAAAAATTAGTTTCGAAATGGTCAAATTTGAAATGCTATGTTTTATAAACATTAGTGTTTGGTTATTGAAATATATTGATAATTTATTTTGTTACAAAAATATTATTTTATTTATTTGAAAAATGGTTAAGATTTGAGATGTTCACTTTTTTACATTGTTTTCATGTTTAAAACTAAAAAAAATTATGTAAACAAGAAAAAAAAATGTGCATAATAAAATAACTAACTACTTAAAAACAATATTGTGTTGATCATTTATTTTTATATTTATCTTAATAAGGTGTTATAAGCATTCAAAAACATTTCAAAATAAATCACACTATATAACAATAGATATATGATGCAATTATAAAGATTTGTTATTACTGTTACAAATAGTATAAATTGTATTAAAAACCTAAACTAAATTTTACATAATGAACTTTGTGGAAAAAACTTGTGAGTTATTCACATTGATACATGGTCAACAATGCAAAAGAAGACATTATTAGAAGAGATTATAAGATGTGTGTGTTTTACAACTAAGTTATGGTATATAAAGATTTGTTACTACTATTACAAATTGTATTAAAAAACTAAACTAAATTTTACATAGTGAACTTTGTGGAAAAAACTTGTGAGCTATTCACATTGATACATGGTTAACAATGCAAGAGAAGACATTATAAGAAGAGATTATAAGATGTGTGTGTTTTACAACTAAGTTATGGTATAGTATTAATACTTGAGCAATATGACTATTGTCCCATTAAAGGTGTTCCAAGCCACCATTAAAGGTGTTTCAAACCACACTAACTTTTATTTTGAGTTTGTGTTAGTTTTGAGGTTTTCCATTGCTTATGTGTACACAATTAAGGTGATTAGAGTGTGTCAAAATGGTTGAGTTGACCATTAGTTTGTTTAAGGGTTTATTGATAAGCAACTCCACTTTAATATCTAATGTGTCTTCTATGTGGCCTCTCTTGGTTATAAGTTAGCATAGACTATTGAATATTGAACTAATGCAAAGAGTACTTTTCGAAGAGCCATGGACATTGTTTACTATGCTTTGATAAATCACAACAAGGTTTCATATCGTGGTGTTGTAATGGTATATTCCAAAAATATATTAGATCACCTAGAACACCTTTCTCAAATCTTAGAAAGATGTATGAAGCATAACATTTAGTTAAATCCAAAGAAAAACCTCTTCATAATTATAAAAGGCAAGTTGTTAACACATGTTATATAACTAAGAAAGATATCAAAATTGAGCATGGACACATTAAAGTCATTGTTCAAATTCCTTTTCCACATAATAATAATAAAGCAATACAATCATATTTTGGTAAATTAAATTTTGTAAAAACGATTAAATAAGATTGTTAAACCCAAAAATGATTTTTTTTTTTTTTAATTTAAGATTGCAATAGATAATGACCCAGCTTTATGTAGTCTTGATTTTAGTAGAGATTTCTTCCTATATACACTCACATGTTATCTCTCTTGTGATGATGCTTACTCAAAAGGATTTATAGGTAAATGAATGCCCAATCTCTTTCATGAGAACAATCTTACAAAGGGCTAAAATGAATTACCCACCAATTGACAAGTAGATGTATGTTTTCTTTAGAGCCATCAAACATTTTCAACCCTACATTCTAAAAAATCATACTAAACTAATGGTTACTTAGTACTCCATTGCCAAGAATAAAAGGTACTTCACTTTTAATTCGATAAGAGATAAGTGAAAGATGAGGAAATTTGATGAATACTATCCATTAGAATGTTTTAGAATTTAAACCTACTAATATAATTTGTAGTCAAGGACTTTGTAGATTCACAACTAAATCACATGATTCATTAATAAAAGAAGAACATGGGTAGGAAAAAGGAAAAGGGAATTAAGATTAAAATATGCACAATATCAACTTGTTAAATGAGTTTTTTTCATAAAAAAATATGATGGTGCTTTGTTATTCTTCCAAAGGATGATGTAGACAAAGTCTTAAAAGATGTCCATAATGGATCAGCTAGAGGCCATTATCTAGAGAAACCACTTCTCACAAAATTTTGAGTCTTGGTTATTATTGGCATACTCATTCAAGAGATGCTCATGCATGTGCTTAAAAATGTTTGTTTTCAATTAAGCATTGGAGCATAGAAAAAAGATCAATATTACTACAACCTATATCAATTGAAAGGCCTTTTGAGGCGCGCGGAATTGATATTTTTTTTTAAGTAAGAAGACTATATATTCACTATAAACATGAACATTACATCCAACTTTTGTCAAAACATTGTTCCATCTCCGCAATTTGAAACACCATATCAACATGCCAAGCCACAATCCTCTTCATAGGATCAAAACTACCCCTCCCCGATAGGGAAAACATGGAATTTGACAGTTTTAATACCACTTAAGAAACTACTATTCATACCCATATTTATAACTAACTAGATGACATAACATTTTCACCAATATATTCAAACTACCAACTCCCTATAAAAAAACCTAATATTGACTAGATAAACCAGAAAGAAAATTAAGGAACCTAAAGGTGTTCACCTCCGGGTTGTCCAACCCATAAGGCATCACATTAGCAACATGATCGTCCACAAAAGGAGTTCTTAGCAAGAAAGGAATGCCCATATGATGGGAAATTATGGGCAATATTCTTATGCATCAATCAAGTATCAACGCAGTGTTATTTCCTAGGTAGTCTAGATATAGAAAATGCCTCTATAACAAGGGAACCACACCCAAATGCACCAATTTATCAGGGTAATATATATCAGTTTATCAAGGTTCTTCCTCGGGTGTGAAGGTGGAATTAATGGTCAACTATCCTTCTTCCTCAATGGAAACATGTATCCTAGTCCATGACACAACAAATGAATAAAATATCATCTCCAAAATGATTTCCTAACAAGATATATGCATGGTTATGGATTGACAAGTGGCTTTCCTAGAAGTATCCACTTTCCCCTTTTAATATCACTTGGGATAACTAATCCCATAATTAATTTAAGTGAAAGAAGAGGAAATTAGATGAATACTATCCAGTAGTATGATTTAGAATTTGAAGCTACTCATATTGTTTGCAGTCAAGGACTTTGTTTATTCATATCAAAATAACATTATTCATAAATAAAAGAAGAGGGCTAGGAAAATGAATTCAATGTTTATAAAAGTGAAGTACTTTGTATTCTTGTTGATTCAAACTCATGGTATATTGATATGAAATATTTATTATGCAATGCGTCAAGTCCTAGTCATTTGAATTCAAAAGGGAAAAGGGAATTAATATTAAGATATACACAATATCAACTTGCTAAATGAGTTCTTTTTTCATAAAAATTATGATGGTTCTTTATTATTTTTGCAGAAGGATGATGTAGACAATGTTCTAAAAGATGTCCATAATGGGTTAGCTAGAAGTCATTATCCAGAGAAATCACTTCTCACAAAATTTTGAGTCTTGGTTATTAATGGCCTACTCTTTTACTAACCTAAGGTACCCTTCCCCCACAACACACACACACACACACACACATACACACACACATGAAATTACACTTGGCCAATAGGAAATTACACCTGGCCTTTCCTCCAACTATAAATTTTCCCATCGACTAACAAGGCTAGTAATTTCCATCCATTAATAGAACTGGTAATTTTTAACAATTAACAGAAAGTAGTTTTTTTTTTATCGTGGTTCAAATTTTTCCCAAGAATTTCTCAAACCTGGATTCTTTCATTATGGATACTCTCCACATATGATCCAATCAATAAATAAACCATTCTAAAATATGATTAATTCCCTAAATTAAACAATGGATGATTCAAAATTGTTTCCCTGAAATTCTTTCTTTGATGCATTTTGCCAAACACTTCATGTGCAATATGTAATTCCGCTTGTAGAATTCAAACACAGTCCATGCAATCCCAATGTTGCAACCTTGATATTTGATACCATATTATCAGATATCTAGTAGCTTCTTTACTCTGTTTAGACCATGGGGCACTCAAATCTATGCATAGATTCTACTCGTATTTCCAATCACAAATTTACTTTCTAATGGCTTACTATGATATTGATTTTTAACAACAAAAGTGAAATATATATAATAACAATTATTTAAACTAACTTTGTACATTTTAATTATGTAATCATTCCTAACATGAATGCATCAAACCATGCTTAGTCAATCCATACATAAATTCAATTCCAAAACAATAATTGAAATATCATATAAAAGAATTAAAATTCATAGCATTCATACATAATTGACACTTAACTTATGAAAGTCCTCCAATCAATTCGTAAGCAAAGGATGTTCCTCCAAGCCATAAGCACTCTATCAAGCCACATCTTTCTTTAACAGATGCCATGCCCAAGCTAGGGATACCATTCCATAGGGGGGAAATTATGCTTTCTTTCTTCAACAAAGTCACACCTAACTAAAAGGCACTAACTCAACCAAAAGGCATTCACACACTATCCAAAGATGTAGAAACCCCCTCCATAGTTATTCCCACCCCTGCACTTATTCCCCATTATTTTTCTCAACAAAAGGGATGGAACTCCCTTCTCTACTCCATAGTCCCTTAGGCTATCCTCATCCCCTTCTAGTTCTCTAGCACATGCCAATAAATAAGTATATGATGTCAAGGTCCTAGGTATTCTAGCTATAGAAAATGCCTCTATAACAAGGGCACCAAACCCAAATGCACCAATTTATCATTGTAAGATATGTTAGTTTATCAGTGTTCTTCCTCGGGTGCGAAGGTGGACTTAATGGTCAACTATCCTTCTTCCTCAATGGAAACATGCATCCTACTCCATGACGCAACAAATGAATGAAAGATCATCTCCAAAATGATATCCTAACAAGATATATGCATGGTTATGGCTTGACAAGTGTCTTTCCTAGAAGTATCCACTTTCCCCTTTTAATATCACTTAGGATAACTAATCCCATAATTAATTTAAGTGAAAGAAGGGGAAATTAGATGAATACTACCGAGTAGTATGATTTAGAATTTAAAGCTACTAATATTGTTTGCAGTCAAGGACTTTGTAGATTCACAACTAAATAATGTTATTCATAAATAAAAGAAGAGGGCTGGGAAAAAGAATTCAATGTTTATAAAAGTGAAGTACTTTGCATTCTTGTTGATTCAAACTCATGGTATATTTATATGAAATCTTTGTTATGCAATGGGTCAAGTCCTAGTCATTTGAATTCAAAAGGGAAAGGGGAATTAATATTACTATATACACAACATCAACTTGTTAAATGAGTTCTTTTTTCATAAAAATTATGATGGTTCTTTATTATTCTTGTAAAAGGATGATGCAGACAAAGTTCTAAAAGATGTCCATAATGGGTCAGCTAGAGGTCATTATCTAGAGAAACCACTTATCACAAAAATTTTAGTCATGGTTGTTAATGGCCTACTCTTTTACTAACCCAAGGTATCCTTCCCCCCACAACACACACACACACACACACGTGCACGCACGTGACACACACACACATATAAAATTACACTTTTCCAATAGGAAATTACACCTGGTCTTTCCTCCAACACACGCGCGCGCGCACACACACACACACACACACACACACACACATATAAAATTACACTTTTCCAATAGGAAATTACACCTAGTCTTTCCTCCAACTATAAATTTTTCCATCGACTAACATGGCTAGTAATTTCCATCCATTAACAAAACTAGTAATTTTTAACAATTAACAGAAATGTAGTATTTTTACCGTCGTTCAAAATTTTCCCAAGAATTTCTCAAACTTGACTTCTTCCATTATGGATTTTTATCACTAGATCTCATTCTAGTCCTAATAACAACATCTAGCATTCAATAACATTATTTTTTCATAGGAGTATTTCGTCAAACAATTTTCTTGCAAACTGTAATTTTTTACCCAAATTCTCATAAAACCAACTAAAACATTAAAAATTCACTATGGATACTCTCCACATCTGACCCAATCAATAATTAAACCATTCTAAAACATTATTAATGCCCTAAATTAAACAATGGAGGATTCAAAACTGTTTCCCCCAAATTCTTTCTTTGATGCATTTTGCCAAACACTTCATGTGCAACCTGTAATTTTGCTTGTACAATTCAAACACAGCCCATGCAATCCCAATGTTACAACCTTGAGATTTAAGACCATGTTATGACATACCTAGTAGCCTCTTTACTCTGTTTAGACCATGGGGTACTCCATTCTATGTATAGATTCTACTCTTATTTCCAATCTCGAATTTACTTTCCAATGGCTTGCTATGATATCGATTTTTAACAACAAAAGTGAAATATATATAATAACAATTCTTTAAAATAACTTTGTACATTTTAATTATGTAATCATTCCTAACATGAATGCATCAAACCATGGTTAGTCAATCCATACACAAATTCAATTCCGAAACAATAATTGAAATATCATATAAAAGAACTAAAATTCATGGCATTCATACATAATTGACACTTAACTTAAGAAAGTCCTCAAATCAGTTGTAAGCAAAGGATGTTCCTCCACGCCATAGGCAATCTATCAAGCCATCTCTTTCTCCAACATATGTCATGCCCA
The DNA here is from genome assembly GCA_001517045.1 of Pseudotsuga menziesii. Taxonomy (NCBI): domain Eukaryota; kingdom Viridiplantae; phylum Streptophyta; class Pinopsida; order Pinales; family Pinaceae; genus Pseudotsuga; species Pseudotsuga menziesii. The sequence goes on along the minus strand of LPNX010653610.1, from coordinate 24,520 downwards.
AGCTAGGGATACCATTCCACAAGGGCAAAAATTATGCTTCATTTATTCAACAAAGTCACACCTAACCAAAAGGAACTAACTCAACCCAAAGGCATTCACACATTATCCAAAGTTGTAGAAACCCCCTCCATAGTTATTCCCACCCCTACACCCATTCCCCATTATATTTCTCAACACAAGGGATGGAACCCCCTTCTCTGCTCTGTAGTCCCTCAGGATGTCCTCGTCCCCTTCTAGTTCTCTAGCACATGCCAATAAAGAAGTATCTATGTCAAGGTCCTAGGTAGTCTAGATATAGAAAATGCCTCTATAACAAGGGCACCAAACCCAGATGCACCAATTTGTTAGGGTAAGATATGTCAGTTTATCAGGGTTCTTCCTCGGGTGTGAAGGTGGACTTAATGGTCAACTATCCTTCTTCCTCAATGGAAACATGCATCCCACTCCATGACACAACAAATGAATAAAATATCATCTCCAAAATGATTTCCTAACAATATATATGCATGGTTATGGCTTGACAAGTGGCTTTCCTAGACGTTTCCACTTTCCCCTTTTAATATCACTTAGGATAACTCATCCCATAATTAATTTAAGTGAAAGAAGAGGAAATTAGATGAATACTATCTAGTAGTATGATTTACAATTTAAATATACTAATATTGTTTGCAGTCAAGGACTTTGTAAATTCACAAATAAATAACATTATTCATAAATAAAAGAAGAGGGCTAGGAAAATGAATTCAATGTTTATAAAAGTGAAGTACTTTGCATTCTTATTGATTCAAACTCAAGGTATATTGATATGAAATATTTGTTATGCAATGGGTCAAGTCCTAGTCATTTGAATTCAAAAGGGAATGGGGATATAAGATTAAGATATACACATTATCAACTTGTTAAATGAGTTCTTTTCTCATAAAAATTATGATGGTTCTTTATTATTCTTACAAAAGGATGATGTAGACAAAGTTCTAAAAGATGTCAATAATGGGTCATCTAGAGGTCATTATCCAGAGAAACCACTTCTCACAAAATTTTGAGTCCTGGTCATTAATGGCCTACTCTTTTAAGAGATTCTGATGCATATGCCCAAAAATGTAAATTTTGTTAATTGAGAATTGGAATAGAGTAAAAAACATCAATACCATTGTAACCTATATCAGTTGAAAGTCCTTTGGAGTCATTGGGAATTGATATTATTATGTAAATAAATCATCATTTCTCGAACAAACACAAATGCATCCTTATTTCTATATATTATTTCACTAGGTGGGCATATGTTGTCCCTTTAACTCAAGTTAATGAGACCACAATCATACGATTTCTTGAACAACACTTAATTACTAGTTTCAACGCTCTTTTTATTATTATTGTGTTTGACAATGCTTCATATATTTCTTCATCTCTATTGTCTGAATTGACATGAGATAAAGGAGGCATTCATCATTCCCCACTTATTATTATTATCCAAAAGGAAATTGAGTAACACAACTTGCAAATAAGAGGGCTCGGAAAAAGAAGATTCACAACTAAATAATGTTATTCATAAATAAAAGAAGAGGGCTGGGAAAAAGAATTCAATGTTTATAAAAGTGAAGTACTTTGCATTCTTGTTGATTCAAACTCATGGTATATTTATATGAAATATTTGTTATGCAATGGGTCAAGTCCTAGTCATTTGAATTCAAAAGGGAAAGGGGAATTAATATTAATATATACACAACATCAACTTGTTAAATGAGTTCTTTTTTCATAAAAAATATGATGGTTCTTTATTATTCTTGTAAAAGGATGATGTAGACAAAGTTCTAAAAGATGTCCATAATGGGTCGGCTAGAGGTCATTATCTAGAGAAACCACTTCTCACAAAATTTTTAGTCATGGTTGTTAATGGCCTACTCTTTTACTAACCCAAGGTATCCTTCCCCCACAACACACACACACACACACACACACACACATTTCCTANATTATGGATTTTTATCACTAGATCTCATTCTAGTCCTAATAACAACATCTAGCATTCAATAACATTATTTTTTCATAGGAGTATTTCGTCAAACAATTTGCTTGCAAACTATAATTTTTTACCCAAATTCTCATAAAACCAACTAAAACATTAAAAATTCACTATGGCTACTCTCCACATCTGACCCAATCAATAATTAAACCATTCTAAAATATTATTAATGCCCTAAATTAAACAATGGAGGATTCAAAATTGTTTCCCCCAAATTCTTTCTTTGATGCATTTTGCCAAACACTTCTTGTGCAACCTGTAATTTTGCTTGTACAATTCAAACACAGCCCATGCAATCCCAATGTTACAACCTTGAGATTTAACACCATATTATGACTTACCTAGTAGCCTCTTTACTCTGTTTAGACCATGGGGTACTCCATTCTATGTATAGATTCTACTATTATTTCCAATCTCGAATTTACTTTCCAATGGCTTGCTATGATATCGATTTTTAACAACAAAAGTGAAATATATATAATAACAATTCTTTAAAATAACTTTGTACATTTTAATTATGTAATCATTCCTAACATGAATGCATCAAACCATGGTTAGTCAATCCATACACATTCAATTCCGAAACAATAATTGAAATATCATATAAAAGAACTAAAATTCATGGCATTCATACATAATTGCCAACTTAACTTATGAAAGTCCTCCAATCGATTGTAAGCAAAGGATGTTCCTCCACGCCATAGGCAATCTATCAATCCATCTCTTTCTCCAACATATGTCATGCCCAAGCTAGGGATACCATTCCACAAGGGGAAAATTATGCTTCGTTTATTCAACAAAGTCACACCTAACCAAAAGGAACTAACTCAACCCAAAGGCATTCACACATTATCCAAAGTTGTAGAAACCCTCTCCATAGTTATTCCCACCCCTACACTCATTCCCCATTATTTTTCTCAACACAAGGGATGGAACCCCCTTCTCTGCTTTGTAGTCCTTTAGGATGTCCTCATCCCCTTCTAGTTCTCTAGCACATGCCAATCAAGAAGTATCTATGTCAAGGTCCTAGGTAGTCTAGATATAGAAAATGCCTCTATAACAAGGGCACCAAACCTAGATGCACCAATTTGTTAGGGTAAGATATGTCAATTTATCAGGGTTCTTCCTCGGGTGTGAAGGTGGACTTAATGGTCAACTATCCTTCTTCCTCAATGGAAACATGCATCCCACTCCATGACACAACAAATGAATAAAATATCATCTCCAAAATGATTTCCTAACAATATATATGCATGGTTATGGCTTGACAAGTGGCTTTCCTAGACGTTTCCACTTTCCCCTTTTAATATCACTTAGGATAACTCATCCCATAATTAATTTAAGTGAAAGAAGAGGAAATTAGATGAATACTATCTAGTAGTATGATTTACAATTTAAATATACTAATATTGTTTGCAGTCAAGGACTTTGTATATTCACAAATAAATAACATTATTCATAAATAAAAGAAGAGGGCTAGGAAAATGAATTCAATGTTTATAAAAGTGAAGTACTTTGCATTCTTATTGATTCAAACTCAAGGTATATTGATATGAAATATTTGTTATGCAATGGGTCAAGTCCTAGTCATTTGAATTCAAAAGGGAATGGGGATATAAGATTAAGATATACACATTATCAACTTGTTAAATGAGTTCTTTTCTCATAAAAATTATGATGGTTCTTTATTATTCTTACAAAAGGATGATGTAGAAAAAGTTCTAAAAGATGTCAATAATGGGTCATCTAGAGGTCATTATCTAGAGAAACTACTTCTCACAAAATTTTGAGTCCTGGTCATTAATGGCCTACTCTTTTAAGAGATTCTGATGCATATGCCCAAAAATGTAAATTTTGTTAATTGAGAATTGGAATAGAGTAAAAAACATCAATACCATTGTAACCTATATCAGTTGAAAGTCCTTTGGAGTCATTGGGAATTAATATTATTATGTAAATAAATCATCATTTCTCGAACGAACACAAATGCATCCTTATTTCTATATATTATTTCACTGGGTGGGAATATGTTGTTCCTTTAACTCAAGTTAATGAGACCACAATCATACGATTTCTCGAACAACACTTAATTACTAGTTTCAACGCTCTTTTACTCAAGTTAATGAGACCACAATCATACTATTTCTTGAACAACACTTAATTACTAGTTTCAACGCTCTTTTTTTATTATTGTGTTTGACAATGCTTCATATATTTCTTCATCTCTATTGTCTGAATTGACATGAGATAAAGGAGGCATTCAGCATTCCCCCGCTTATTATTATCCAAAAAGGAAATTGAGTAACACAACTTGCAAATAAGAACTTGATTCACTTCTAGAAAAAAAATCATATTAGTTGAAAACCATAAAAATTGGCACAATGATTTGCCTAATTATTTGTGGGTTCATCATGTATACCTAAATGTTTCTCTAGGGACTTCCCTATATTTTTGAATTTATGGCTAGGAAGCAATTTTACCTCTGAATGTATTCTTTCTTTCACTATAGATTTCCCAATATTCCCACGAAAAACCCTCCTCAACCCCCCAAAATTAAATAGATAATGTTGGAGGAGCCTAGTTGATGAGTCAACTAGGTCCTCCTAACCTACCATCTATTGGTGGGTGCACGTTATTCGAGTTGGTTAATTGACTATGAGGAAGTCAATAGTTGTAACTATCTAACTCATTGTACATTGAATATATAGGTTGTTGATCCATGATGATAACATACATAATTACCCTCAATTATACAACATGTTTTTTTATATAATATAATACTTGTTATTGGTGTGATGTTAGGGTTAACCTTGACTCGGGATTGAGTCAAATGTGGTTTAGGTCTAGCACATGGTTTGGGCACATGGTTCATTGTATCCCATGGTATTACATGTGAATAACTCTTTATAAGGCTTGAAGAGGAACCACTGTAAAGCGGCCTGGAGGTGAGCGGTTGGTAGCTCACTTGGCCCGGATGGCCGGTTTTGGCCATGTAATGAAGATCTTCATTGGTGCTGGTTTTCTCCATGGGGTTTCCAAGGTATATTGTGTGTCATCTTCTATTGTTTCTTGCAATGCTTATTTTCTCGCAAATTGTTATATATTGTTGCTTGTTATAATCCTAACAACTAGTATCAGGGCTCATGGAGCTTGTGTGATGGCAACGAATTTCTTGTGGGAGACCTGTGAATTACCAGGAGAGCTATAGGGGGCGGTGGTCCAGCCCCAGGCTTGAAGGTTTATGGGGTCTCGCCCCCGAGAATTTTTTTTTGCCCGTTTTTTAAATTTCAGCAGCATGAAGAAGAGATCGGCTGAGCTTGCCCATGTGAAGAAGATTTGTGTGAAGGGATTCACTGGATTTGTGGATCATATCGACAGAGTTTGTGTGCAGCGGTGAGGAGGAAGCCAATGAGCATTCCCAACCAAGAGAAGAAACACGTGGCAGAGGTATTTGAAGAAAATATAGTGCTGGAAGTGTTCGTGGAAGTGTTCGAGGAATACGAGATGACAGTACATTTGGAGGAGCCGTCGTGTGGGTTAAGAGATTCTTTGGGTTTACTGTAGCTACATTAAAGTTCGTATCTATGAGAGTGTGTTCGCAGATTAAATCCTGGTAGTGCTGTGATGTCAACGCTTGCATTTGGACGAAAAAATAGTTTACATGCAGTAAGTTATTAAATGCTGCAGCTAAAGAACTGTGGGTCATTGGATCTCAAACATGTTGAAATCTAATGACCCACAATGCTACCCCGCAACATTTAATAACCAGTTACATGTTAAATATTGTTCGCTTAATAACCAGTTACATGTTAAATATTGTTCGCTTTGCATGCGCTTTGCAGGATGCGTGAAGATGGAAAGGACACAAAAAAAATTGCAGAAGTCATCTCCCTGTCAGAGAGTCGTCGATATTGTGTATAAATTGGTGAAGCAGTTGCATGCTTGAGTAAGATGCACGTGAGGAATCCACCTGAGTCGTGAATAAAATTGCTGAAGAAACCCTAGCGGAATGAGGGTCGATGAGAAAGCTCGGGCACCAGATCCAAGAGATCAAGGGAAGTGGTGACGGTATGATGTTACAAACTACAGCCGTGACAGAGGACGTGTAGATTCCATGGGAGATCTGTGGACTGGTTGCAGTAGATCGGGTGGTGCAAATGACATAGAGGATCCAGATCAAGCTTAATGACTGTGGTGGTGTTGGATTCATGAAGCCACAAAGGGCAGGCGTCGTCAGAGTTAGGATGTTGGGAAGCAAAGGATTATAGGATGTGGTTTGTAGGATCAAGGGGTGAGCCAAGACAAAATGGACACTGGATCGGTGTCATGAGGCACGAAGCAACAAAGGCTGCGGGTTCAGGTCAAATCACATGACCACGAGAGCCGAGCCAACAAGGAAGCTCGTGGGTGCTATGTGAGGGAACGAAAGGAGTCATCCCCTCATAGCTACGAGAAGAGATGCAATTTGGTGAATACCACAGGATAAGATGCCCATCCGCGTGAGATTGGGCGTGAGGAAAATTCGTCGAGGAAATATCTACCCGCTCATCTGTTGGTGATTAATGCAACGCCATAGAGGCAATCTTTGGTTTGGGAGCATGAGCCCACATTTCGAAACCAAGATACCAGTGAGGAGAAATTCAAAGACCATTTATATGTGGGATGAAATGGAGTTTAAATGGGTCCCCATGGAAACAATAGAAAAAGGAACTCGTGAGCACGAACGAGGAATCGGCAATGTGAGGCAGGTCCAGGTGGATGCGTGTGCAAATAGAGGCAGTTTGGTTTGTTGCTGTTGCAGCATGGAGCTGTCGCCAGAGTCAAAACTAGAGACGACCGAGAGAAGAAGCACATGGACATTTAGGAACCATATCAGCGAAAATGTGTGCGGACAAGCATGGCAAAAATGCAAGGACAAGCAAGAAAGGGAGAGGATGAAGAAATGATTGGCGATGGTGTAGTCACCACGAGACATAGGAAAACAAAAAAAACTAATGGAGTTGTTTGCATATAAATGGGTATATGGATGTAAGACCTGGTAAGGCATGCATACCTCTAGCAACTCACCAGTAAAGTCAGGAGATAGACCTAGGTGATAGGGGGGTGTATGTGAGATTTGTTGGTAAAACTTTGAGGGGAGTTGGTGATTACTCCAAGTCAAGTTTAAAGGGGGGATTGTTAGGGTTAACCTTGACTCGGGATTGAGTCAAAGGTGGTCTAGGTGTAGCACATGGTTTGTTGTAGCCCATGGTATTGTCCCATGGTATTGCATGTGATTAAGCCTTTATAAGGCTTGAGGAGGATCCATTGTAAAACATTCTGGAAGTGAGCAGTGACTAGCTCACTTGGCTTAGATGCCCTGTTTTGGCCATGTAATGAAGATATTCATTTGTGTTGGTTTTCCCCGCATGGAGTTTCCAGGGTATATTATGTGTCATCTTGTATTGTTGCTTGCAATGCTTATTTTCTTGCATATTGTTATATATTTTTTCTCGTTATAATCCTAACAATGTGACCACTACTTCTTCATTCTATTTATGGATTTATGTATATAGTATTGAACCGTGACAAAGCATGAACATTCATACATAAATCATAAGTGAGGAATAAATCTAAGAGTGGTGGAATATAATAGTTTCCAATTACATTCAAAACTACGCCAAAAGGAACAAGTTAACCATTGCAAAGGCCAGAGAAAAATTCTTCACAGAAAGTCATGAACAATTTATAGTGGCCATTCCTTAATAAATAAAGAAATTCCTCAATAATGTTCATGACCATTCTAGAAGGTTAGAATGAAACGTTCTTGATGTAAAATCTTTGTAATGGTGGATGAACGAATTTGCATGAGTGGGTCGAGAAAATAGCCGCGGACTTCAACAAATAACAAGCAATTGAGGAAAGAACTTCATTGGACAACATAAGAACTAGGTTCTATAACAACTTGCATGATAGTTTTTCTGCATGATTCCTTCTCCACTTTACAAATTATTTATTGAAAAGACGTCGACCACATAGTCGAACCTCAATCGCCATTGGCCCCTAGTTGATCAAATTTGGGAAAGTGGAAAAAAGTTTGGGAATATTTTGTCAGTGAAAGGGAGTGGGAATATTTTCTCAGCAAATGAGCATCATTGTTGAACCCAACTTCATTTCTTATTCGTAATTCGGGTCGACAATAGGGGGTCATCGACAATGTGATGCGAATGAATAGTCGATGCTAGTCAACCAATGAAAATCGAACGAATCCAATAGAAACTTAAGTACAACTTGAAATATGATGGCTAGTCACAAGAATATAACTGATATTCAAAAACTTGAAAGAGAGAAAGGAAAATAGAGACAATAAGAGATCAAGGACATCCTAAGTTCTCTCCAGAAGAAGAGAAATTATATGAAAAAACCAGTCAAGAAGGTCATGCAGCCAAATGACCTACTTGAGTCGAGAGAGAGTTAGCCAAAAGAAAGAAAGGACGTGGTTTTTATGCCATTTGAGGGACTATAATCGGTATAAGAAAGCTTAGGATCCTTACAAATAGTAGTTCCTGAAACTATGAGCTTCGTAGACCCATTTCCAATTATGTTGTCCCATGTCCTGAAAGTAAGACAGATCATCAAGCGCGACTTGCGCATTAGACCTAGCTAAAGAATCATATGGAATCGACTAGATAATTGACAAATAATGGATCATATGATGATTCATAGACCATTTCATGCTAATTGGATCAAGTTTGCACCTAAGTTTGGAAGAAACATTTTACATCTATTTTATTCATATCACATGGAAGCACCCCCTTGCTAGAAATAATATCGATTGAAGTGTACAGTTCATTGAAGGATCGAACAGATGAGGAAATACATGTAAAAGAAGTTTGGCTATCATGATATACAACTCAACAAAAAGCTTAGTAAGTACACATAAAGATAGTAATATCCTTACAACTAATAACAAAAAAATTTCCAATATGGATTATCATCATTTAGTACATATCCCAATATATAAGGGATGAAGACCCCATAAGACATTGGTTCATATGCGAGACCATGTGAAAAGATAACCTTGTCAATGATGAAAATCGACAAATGGAGTAGTTTTCTAGTGCCCTTTGTAAACAAGCACTTACCTGTTACATGAACTTTATTGAAAAACATACTAGAACAAAGGACGAGATAAAGTATAATTTTCTAGCATTTTAAAGTTCGAACTCAAGACATAGGCACTTAGCCACTAAAAAGCTCTAAGAGAAAGTTTAAATATTTGCTCACCCAAAATATCATACAATATTGATGAAAACATTTTGATTAAATGGTTCATCGTGAGCCTCCGGTAGAAAAATAGAACACCATTGAGGTTGCACGAATTCACAACAATGAAGATACTTTAAAGAAATCTGAACAAATTGAGTTCGGTGATTATTTTATATAGTTACACCCATCGATGTAAGAATAGAATAAAAGCTAGAAATCATGCAAATATTTGTTCAAGAGCTCACCATGAGACCTTTGGTGCACGAATTGCTAGATGGAAGGACATTATAAAGATGGTTGTTGACAACAAAACGATAGAAGACAAAATAAATATTGATTCATACATACTAATATTTATTGAAATATATGCAAAGGATTTGAGGCTTGCCCTACATCGGATTTTCCATACAATGCATAGAATTTCAAACCTAAATGTTATGGTATATGTTAGGACAATTCACATAATACCAAAGAATGTGGCTTAAACATGAAGAATAAACAGAAGTACTAGTTGGTATATCAAGCTCAAATCCTTGAACATAACAACCCGAATAGTCAAGACTATAAAAACAATGACCAGAGAAACAATGGCTAAAATCAAAGTGGAGGATACAATAGTCGATAAATATACAACAATAATCGCGAATTCACAACATATGAAGATGCTTTAAAGAAATATCAACAAATTGAATATCGATATTAGAATAGAATAAAAGCTAGAAATAATGCAAATATTTATTCAAGAGCTCACCATGAGAAATAATGACCTTTGGTGCACGAATTGCTCGATGGAAGGACATTATAAAGATAGTTGTTGACAACAATATGATAGAAGACAAGATAAATTATGATTCATCCACACTAATATTTATTGAAATATATGCGAAGGATTTGAGGCCTGCCCTACATCGGATTTCCCATACAATGCATAGAATTCCAAACCTAAATGTTGTGGTATTTGTCAGGACAATTCACATAATACCAAAGAATGTGTCCTAAAATTGAAAAATAAATAGAAGTACTAGTTGGTCTATCAAGCTCAAATCGTTGAACACAACAACCTAAATGGTCAAGACTCAGAAAAACAAAGACCAGAGAAACAATGGCTATAATCAAAGTGGAGGATACAATAGTCGATAAATACACAATAATAATCGATGTAACCTCCTGGGTGGTCGAAAAAAGTCTAGATTCTTCATATGCTTCAGTAAAGAACATTTTTGTCTAGACTATCCTTGGAAGGATAAGACTAAAATAAAGTTTTGTACAAAGTGTGGTGTGGATGTTCATTAATTGAAGATTGCCCCATAATACTTGAGAGAATAATAAATAAGAAAAGTGTTAATATTTTTTCTAGTGTTCTCAAAAATGAAACTCTCAACAATAAAACTATGCATATCATTACCAGACATGGTATGAATATTGGAGGTTACAACTCGCACATCACCAAAATTCAAAGCAAATAAAATAATTGTCCTAGTGCAAACAAGAAAAAAAAAACATTTTTAATAATGCTACAAAAATATTTGAATTATTAGCATCTGAAGAATATACTCAAGAATCCATACACAAAACACTTAACAAATTGTTGCAACTTCTCACAAAGGAAGATGTCGTCGCTCATTTAATTGATTTGATTTTATGTATTTGATAAGAAGTAATCCAGGGAATGATAATGATATCTAAAAATTTACGTCGACTAAATTAGAAAGGTAAAATTGACATCGACCCATTGGTTGAACTCAAAGTTGAAGGATATTGTATCTCACAAGTCGTACTCAACTTTGGATCTCAAGAAAACATAATGGCAAGAAGTACATGGGAAACATTGGGATGATCACAACTATTTGAGTTGGGAAATTACTTCAAGCTCACCAACCAAGGCTTGATTGAACCAATCAAAGTTTGGAAAAATGTTCATACCACAATAATGGGAATCTCTACATAAGTCGAAATTGAAGTAATTGATCCAAAGGAAGGTTCCAAATCCTTCCCTGCTCTAGTTGGTTGACCATGGAGAAGGAAAATGAAGGATTTTATATCATTGGAAAAAGATCAAATAAAGTTAAAAGGAGAAAGGAAAAAGGTCATTGTACCCATCTTTCTGCCTCAAGGTGAACCTTATGATGATCATAATGGAAATGGCAGTGATAGAAGGTTATTATACCAAGTAATGTAGAACAAATAAGACTTGGTCGAGCCTAACGAAAGTGGAGAGATCCATCTAGGCTCCCCCATGTCGATTGGAAAAAAATCAGATTCAAAATTATATGATTGGTAGATTGAAAATTATGAATCCCAAGCACAAGAATGTGGGACGATCAAAGACATTCCCTAACAATCTATGCTAAAATGCTTTGATATCTCAATGATCCTAAAAGTATTTGAAAAGAAATCCATAGAGTATCCAACTCTGGTACCCACTGTAAATGAACTAATCAATATACCACTACTTTGGTACAAAGAACAAGAGTCACCATTCTGTCACGTCGATCAAGTTTCAAAAAATGTGGGAGAACAAGGACAACTACAAAGTTTATTCAAAACCTTCACTGTTCAAGCCACTCGTTGGTGGGACACCCATCAAATTATGCCTTCAAACTGCACAAAAAAAACCATTTACTTCATCGAACGCTTTGGAGGAATGAAATTGACATCACAAGCAGATTTTACCAAATTCACCCAAGGACTAAATCCAGTCGACCATATCAATACCTGCAAGAAATAATGAAAAATAATTGGCTATCGTGATGAACAAGCTTGACCACACATGTTTCCAAATACATTGGATGACCTTCCCAGTCAATGGTACAAGATCAAAGAATCAAGGGAAGAAAAATTTAATTGTCAATCTCTTAATGAAAATTTCATTAATTATGTTTCATTTACCCCCACCCAAGAATGCCTCGAGGAAGGTGCTCAGGAAATTCAAAACTTCATTAAACCATCAGACCAACCATTCGGTACATTTGGAACTGCATCTAATCATCGACCGAGTTTGACTTGTAATAATATCACGACCATCCAAAAGTAACAAGTGCACCTCCTGATTAGACGTTTAAAATGATAATGTCCCAAGGAAATTTTTAGCTGGAATAAGGATTACCCCAGCATAGTTTACCTAGTTAATCTACCGAAGATAAGGAAGAAGATGGTGAACCATGAGAAAAATAATTCACTCCCATATTTTATAAAGTTGAGAAAATGCAGATGAGACATAGATGAATCAAAAGAACCTGAATGGATGCACGTAGAAATCAAGACAAAATAAGTCAACATCTCCATCGACAACAAATCTAAGTGAGAAAAAATAGGGGATTACTTGTTAGAGCAACAAATATTAGAGATAGGAAACCTTCTTAAAGAGTATTAGGATGTGTTTACTAGAGGCTATAAATATCTAAGACGATTAGTACAATAAATGGGAGAAATGAAAATATACATTATGTAGGATGCAAATCCTGTGAAGAAGAGACCTTACAAATTAGCACATAAGTACAAAGACATAGTTAAGAAATAAATATAAAATATGGTAGCCACCATAATTATATTGCAAGTCGACCAGTCAGAATGGGCTAGTCCAATGGTCATCCAACCCAAGAATCATGCCCCTAAAAGGATTCATATTTGTGTCGATTTTAGAGGTTTATATAGAGTAACCCTGGAAAATGTCTTTGCTATACCCTTCGTGAAAGAAATTATCAATGAAGTTCCAAGCCGTGAATGTTATTCTTTACAAATGGATTTTTAGGCTATAATCAAGTTCCCATAGAAAAATAAGACCACCATAAAAATACATTTGTATGTGAATTTAGTTCATTCACCTACAAAGTCATGACTTTTGGGTTAAAAAAGGCGCTTGCAATATTTTCTAGATTAGTATCAAAGATTTTTAGGAGTTCTTATATAAAACCATGGATGTTTACTTTGATGAGTGGACCATATATATGCTATTAATAGATCATGTTAATTGACTTCACCTATTGTTAGATAGATGTAGATAGATTCAACTATCCTTAAATATTAAGAAGTGTGTTTTTGCCCCACCCATTGGAATACTTTTGGGGCATGTTGTTTGCAAAGAAGGAATTAAGGTCGACTTGGAAAAGATAAAAGTTATCCTCGAATTAAATCCCCTATGAATCCAAAGAAAGTCATATTAATTCTAATACATATAAGGTATTACCAAAAATTAATTTGACATAATATAGACATGACATTCCCTCTATAAGAGCTGCTTAAAATAAATGCCGAGTTTACATGGACACAAAAATATGCAAAATCGTTTGAGATTCTTAAACCCAAACTGGTTGAATCCCCTATTATCCAATTTCCAGATTGGTCTAACAAATTTCATGTACACATTGATTGATCGGGTATTGCAGTCAGTGCAATACTAACCCAACCATGTGATGAGGGGGTCAACTATTTGAATGCTTATGCTAGTCATAAGTTAAATAAAGTTGGGCGTAATTATTCAACTACATAGTGGGAAGGGCTAGGTATAAAGTTTTCTATAGAAAAAATATCATCATTATTTATTAGCTAACCCATTTATATTTTTCACAGATGATCATTCTTTGAAATATTACTTGGTAAAAAAGCCACTACATCATCGAAGAATATGGCAATTTTTCCTACTGTTCCAAGATTTTGAATTTGAGATAGTAGTCTTACTTGGAAAATCCAATGTCATATACGATCACCTATCATGCATAGAAACATGAGAATAATATTTTGGAATAGATGTCGAATTACTCGATGCATACTTTTTCAGAGTTGAAACCATATCAAGTGTGCTAGAAGATATAACATGATTCCTCTAGGAAGGACAAGCTCTAGAAGGAAAATCCAAGAAAAAGGATAACATACTATCTATGAAAGATGCACCATACACTTTAATCAATGGAATCCTATACAAATTAGGACAATAGGACATACTCCATCATTGTGTGCTCGACCATGAGCGAAATGTCGTCATCGACAAAGCACATACAGGACCAACTGGATGCCACTTCCAAACAAACAAAACTACCAAAAGTATACTACGTGATAGACTATGGTGGCCAATGCTCAACAAAGACTCCAATAATTTTATTAGTAAATGTGATAAGTTCCATAGAATCAACTGACTTCTACGATAAAATGAAATTCCATTAATACCAGTTAACCCAAGTCTAACATTTGAAGTATGGGCCATCAACTTTGTTTATCAATTCTCAGTGCCTGGTTGATGAGCATGCACCTAATAAAGGATCATTGCAGTCAAATACATCACCATATGGGAATAAGAAGAACCATACAAAGCTTGTACAAGTGAAGTAGAAATAAAGTTTATTTATGAACACATTGCTACCGGATTTAGATGTTCCTCACGTTGATAAGTGGAAAATGGATGCATTCTGTTCATAAAACCATATCAGTAATATTCAAAGAATTTATGATATACCATCACAAGGGTTCAACATACCACCCCTAATTGAACAGTTCCATATAATCCTTCAATAAGATGCTTACTAAAGGCCTAACAAAAAATTGTAACATTGACAAGGATGCTTGGGATGAAAAAATCCCAACCATTATTTGGGCTTACAAAACAACATTATAAGATATCGATGGGATAAAAACCATTCAAGTTAGTCTATGAACAAGAAGAATTAGTGTAATTGCATTTCAAACAACAAGCCCCAATAATTGCACATGCATTACACTTGGACACCATACAAGCTACTCAAGACTGGTTATTTGAGCTACAAAAACTAGAAGAGTAGAGGTTAGTGGATATACATCACCAGGGAGTCCAAAAACAACAACAGAAAGATTAGCATGACAAAAATATCAAGAACAAGGACATTTCAGTTAGAGACCTAGTGCTCTTGTATGATATCATGATAAAAGGAAAACTAAGAAAGATAGAGACTGCATGGATGACTCCCCATATAGTTGAATAAATGAACCACAATGGATCTATTTGACTAAAACCACTTCAGGGTTGAGTCTACACCAAATTTGTTAATGGATATCAACTAAAGAGGTATTGTATATAAGAGGCACCTTGTTGACTAGTGGATGTATCACCACTAATCGACCGTCGTGCCTCCAAGTTTGGTTTTGTTAGTTAAAATTTGTAACTAATGCATTGAAAAATAGTTATTTAACTAACTTAGAATAGATAAAATATAAAATGGAACTAAGACATGGACACTCGTAGGTGAAAATAGATTCAACCCAATGATAGTTGGCTAGGAAAAGAAAGCAAATCGAGAAAGTATGAGCATGTAGAAACCTAGAAGCATCCAACCCTCATGTAATCTTGACTGAAAGAAAAGAGAAACCAATGTTAGATTTTTATCATTTAATCAATATGATCTAGGATCTTATATGAGAGAATAACATGCACATCAATAATCACAAGAGACAAGAGACACAAAGAATTTTCCTCATGGAAACCATAAAGGAGAAAACCCCGCAACTTCCTCAGAGATAGAATTAGCACCAATAGAAAAAGTAAAACTTAGAGACACAAAGATGATCTTTGACAGTTGCTCCTCACTTGTACGAGCTACTTCTCTCTCACTCATGCACTACTATTGAGTGAGTGTGTGTTCCAAATAGAGAGTCTCACTCTCTATTTATACTAGTTTTCAACTTGACAATTACTCTACAGGACCGACCTCACTAGGAGAGTCTAATAACCCTATTACCCCTTAACTATGGGATTGTTTCCCCTAATTGCAACGAAGGGTTAACCTCAATGACTTTACATGACTTTATTATATTAATTAATCTCCTGATCGGAGGAATAAACATCTTTGTCGGGGTGCAATGGAATACAATAAGTGAATACATTCTGAAGTTACAAATGCATCAACACTCCCTCTTAAATATGAAGGTATTCTCTTGACATAGTTCATCGGCATAAGTCTTCATCATTGGATCATCATCAAAGTTGGATCATCACTGAATCACCATCATCATCACTACTGCTACTATCTCGAGCAAATGGTGCTATCTCTCAATTTTATTCATCATAGGAATTTCTACATAGCCAACCCTTTTTCATGTTAGATGTAGGCCTAGCCTCCATGTAGGTCTTCATCAACGCATCCAACCCTTTCTCATGCTGGATGTGGGCCTTGCCTCTGCAAGGAATTCCTCTACAAAGCCAACCCTTTTTCATGTTGGACATAGTACCTTTCCTCTGCAAGGATTTCCACTACAGATCTAGCCCTTTTTCATGTTGGGTGTAGTAACTTGCCTCTACAAGGATTTCCACTACAGAGCCAACCCTTTTTCATGTTGGGTGTTGTACCTTTCCTTTGCAAGGATTTCCACTATAGAGCTAGCCCTTTTTCATGCTGGGTGCAGTACCTTTACTCTGCAAGGATTTCCACTACAGATTCAACCCTTTTTCATGCTGGATGTAGGACTTGCCCTATGCAAGGTCTTTCTCTACAGAGCCAGGCCTTTTTCATGCTGGATGTAGGCCTTTCCCTCTGCAAGGTATTTATTTACAGAGCCAACCCTTTTTCATGTTGGATGTAGGCCTTTCCCTCTACAAGGTCTTTCTCTACAGAGCCAACCCTTTTTCATGCTGGATGTAGGCCTTGCCCTCTGCAAGGTATTTCTCTATAGAGCTAGTTGTTTTTCATGTTGGATGTATTCCTTTCCCTCTGCAAGGTCTTTCTCTTCAGATCATCTTGGATCACAACCTAGATACACATAACACAACATTCACATTAATTGGCATGGTAGGACACACCTACTACCATCCGGGAAGGGCTCATGTGTATCACTTCCCCTTGGGGGGAACCTCGATCTGAAGAACACCGAGCTTCTCTCAGAAGTACTCAAACTTCACTCTGGCCATTTCTAGCATAGAATCACTTCAGGGTTGATTACGTCCAAGGACAACCTGCGAGCTTCGCCAGGACTGATTATGTCTGAGCGACCTGCGAGCTTCACCGGTATTTTTATGCTGAGACAATCTGTCTCACCATCTATGCTAGAACTCATCACTCCCTATTTCGAGATATCTCGATCTGGATCACATACTGGAGCTTCACTGCTCCTCTCTCACAAATATTTGAGCAAGTGGAAACATATTTTTCCTCGACTCTACTCAGTGCCATGCAGGACTCCATCCTACCAAACCTGCAGCCCATACTAGATCTCAAATTGAAGAAGCAACCTAAGGTGCTCTTCTTCCCAGTGGCGCCACCAATCCAAATCAACATAACCATGCATGTTAGTCTTTTGATTCATATCATACTTGAGCCCACACTCAACTATACCCTTTAGGTACCTCACTACATGCTTTGCAACTAAGTGAACATGTCTCAGATCCATCACGAACTAGCTCAATGTGTTCACAACAAAGCAAATATCTGGTCTCGTATTCGTCAGGTACATTAATGACCCAATAATCTGATGATACATCACAGCATCAACTGACTCTGATGAGGCGTCACTCAATAGCTTCATGTTTTATTCCATAGGTGTGCTCATGGCCTTGCAGTTCATCATCCTAAACCTCTTCAGGATCTCCACAACATACTTCCCTTGTCCAAGGGAGATTCCATCCACATTCTTCCACACCTCCATGCCTAGAAAGTAGTGCATCATATCGATGTTCTTCATCTCGAACTCAGAAGCAAGTCTCCTTCTTGAAACATTAATGAGTTCCTCTTTTCCTTTCAGGAACAAGTCATCGACATATAATAGGAGCATCACTGGTCTTTCGGCTTCAACTTTGAAGTAAAGGTTGGAATTCGCTTTACTCTCAATAAATCTTAGAGCCATCAATAATCTGTCCATCCCCTTCATATCATGTCGAACCTCAAGATCTTCTACAATCACTCCCTCTGAAGCGGAGCATCATTCTTCCTTTTCCTTTCGTACTCTATCCATTGAAACATTATGTACTGGAGTGACAAGTAGATTCCTCTACTGCTAATATTATATGTATCCATCTAGGGCCATTGGATACCAAGATCCTCTATCTTGAACCTTTTTCAAAAGTTCTTCTCAGACCCATCTGTGAGCTTGTCATCCTCTATAAGATTTTATATTCAACCTTGTAGCAAAGGTTAATATCTTCATCACTCTAGGTGATCTTCAAGCTCCTCATTTATGTGTTATCCCATGGGTGCCTTTTGAGCTCATACAAGGCCTTCTTTAATTTGCACACATAAGTCTTCCGGTCATGTGTCTCAACTCCCAGTGGATGCTCTACTTGAATTTTCACTGGTGCAAATGTCTCTTCATAGTCTATGCTTTGTATCCCACGATGCTGCCATATACTGCATGTTGGATCTTGTAGATCCATATGGAAGATACTACGGACTTCTCTTTAGGTCTCGATATTGCATCCTAGACATCATTCTTCTTGAACTGGTACTCTCCTTCCCTTTCTTCTTGGCTACTTCTTCATAGCTGGAAGGCTCTGCATCAATGATGTCACTCAACAGTGTCACATAACTAGAGTGTGTCTAAGGCATTTTGAAGTCTCATCATACTATTCTTAATTTTAGATTATTTCTTGAACTGTCGCCACTTGTTCTTCGGAACAAGTCTCATCCTTCTTTTCTTGTGGGAGATTATACGTGATTTTTCCTACAAGTCAAATGCACCAGTCGTATGGTTAGACACATTTCATAAGGCATATTCATAATGGAAAATTCTTATGCATAAAGATATAATCATGCAACTATTTTATCCAATACAACATTAATCCATATCTGGTATACACAAACTTTCTAGATGCCTTCCATCTCTACCAGCAAAGAGGTTTCATCCTAGATAAGTAGCAATGGAGTGTTGTATAGCACTATTGGATACTTACCCATCGCATGCATATTAGTAGTATATTGTTCATTTTTCTATCATGCATAATACATTTCACAACTAAACAATGTCATATAAACAACTAGATATATAGGAAAAGACCATTCAAATACTTATCTTTATTTGTTTCGTGGGTAGACTCCTTGCACCTTCAACTTTATCATCTTCTTCATTCATGACATCATCATTTCTTATCCAAATACTAAGATGGATAAGAGTTTCTTCAAGAATTGAGTCCTTCATATTCCTCATCACTTGAGGGATATTCTTTGAATCATGAGAGCTTGATCTTTAGTTGCTCCCATCTTCTCTTCTCTTATTATGAGTCGAGCTTCTTCTTGTGTGCACTCTTCCTAGATTTTGCTGAAGGTAATCACTTCCTTCTGACACACATTCCTCAAATGAATGAATCCCATGATCCTGGGAGGCCATTCAAGGTGGTTATAACAATATCTTTCTCTTCTTCGATTGCTTCATCATAGCAATGAACACTTCAATTTGGTGTCTTTAAGGATTACACATGAGGGATGAGGCTCTATCCTTAGCCTCATCTCCCTCTGGCTCCTAGACCTTTCTTACTGAAATACTGATCCAAGTCAGTTTCTTCAAGGATCATAGTGGTACTATACTTCCATACTCGGAAGTTATCAGCTTCACCAATCTTGTCATCAAGCTGGTGTGATTAGTCATTTTTGAAATGAGAACCTCAAATGTAAATAGCAAAAATTTAGATCTTACCGATTTGAGGTGTCTGTCCTGGTTTCGGAGCTGACTGATCTAGGGTTTGTCAGTGAAACCCTAATTTTCAAAACTCAAAATTTCAAACTTTTGATTAGATAGAAATATGGGCCTCTTCAAGGCGAGCTGTCCAATGTACTCCTTTTCTGAAAACAGTGGAGGGAAGCTCCCGAAACAAGAAGCCCTAGTTTTCCAATTTCGTCTGTAGAAATTCCTGCTATTGTGTCTAAGGTATCTACAAAATTACTTCTACTCAGTGTCTAAAACTTCGCACTGAGGTAGCCTTGTCTTTCCTCTTCTAACACCACAGATTAGAGCAAAATTGGTGTCACCAATTGGGACTTATTTGTGTTTTCCTAAGGTAACTTATTTCAATACTGTTTAGAATAGCGAATTTGTACGGACTTCCACGTGTCACTATTTCACCTTAAGGGTCTTAAAATTTTAACATAGAAATTACAGTTTGTGCCCTATCTGGAACATCTTGATAAAATGTCATTTTTACTTCGTAACTCGAGATATAGCAAATCTCCCTAAGTCACTTGTTTATGATTGTATTCTGGAGGAGGAAGGAACCCTTATTTGGAGGAATCATATCTCCTATAATATAGCGAATATGAGGCTGAAAATTTTACGCAGGGTTTATCAGGAATTTATCTTCAGAATTTAAAAAAATTTCCTCTGGATCCTTCTCCAATCTTGAGATATAGTAAATGCACCAAGATGACTAGTTTTAGTCTTTTAGTGTTTTTCAAATTAGGGTTTGACTTTCCTGGAGTTCTTCCCAACCAAAAACTTCAATCTTGGTCTCTAAATTTATATTTTGAGGAGAAGAGAAATCCTATGTTGGGATCACTCAAAAATTCCTCTTTTGTGAAAAGCCCTAATTTCCCATAGTAGTGATAGGTTAAAAACTGAAAATGCCTAGAATCAAATTCTGCTTTGACAGAAAGGCGTGCCCTTCAATGGAGAGTTATCCTAGCCTCCTTTTGTTGATGATTGGAGAGAGACCCAAAAAGTAAGAATCCCTATCTTCTGCAGTTGCACAATGTCTTCTTCTCAGGTTAGATTTGATACTATGTTATATTTTTATCATTTAATCAATATGATCTAGGATCTTATATGAGAAAATAACATGCACAACAATAATCACAAGAGACAAGAGACACAAAGAATTTTCCTCGGGGAAACCATAAAGGAGAAAACCCCGCAACTTCCTCAAAGCTAGAATGAGCACCAATAGCAAAAGTAAAACCCAAATATACAAATATGATCTCCGACAGTTTTTATCTCTCTCACTTGTGCGAGCTACTTCTCTCTCACTCATGCGTTGCTGTTGAGTGAGTGTGTGTTCCAAATAGAGAGTCTCACTCTCTATTTATACTAGTTTTCCACTTGAAAATTACTCTACAGGGCCGAACTCACTAGGAGAGTCTAATAATCCTAATACCCCTCAAATGTGGGGAGGATTTCCTTGACTTACAATAGAGGGTTAACCTCAATGACTTTACATGACTTTATTATATTAATGACTCTCCCGTTCGGAGGAATAAATATCTTTGTCATGGTACAATGAAATACAATAAGTAAAAACATTCTAAATTTACAAATACATAAACAACCAATATCATGGTGACCTATCTGACCAAGAGAAAAGATGAAAGTAGGAAGATGAATATCACTCCCTACCGAATGAGGAGTGAGGAGATCAACTGAGAAAACATGCATGGATGGGATCATCCTAAAGACCCCCGACTATTTAGAGAATAAACCAAATCATGCACCAAATTTATAAATCAAGTTTCATCAAGTGTGCAAATTAGTTGTCCCACACAAATACCACAATTACTATGTTCAATTGCTCATAATAAATACCTGTCAATTTATGTTCCTATGAATGCACCAATGTTAGAATATTGTTGGAAAAGTTTTTGTTGTGAATTGAAGCAAGCAAAATCCATTCCAAAAACTAGAAAGTCACAACCAAGCCTCCCAAGTGCATATAACAAGTATTTAGAAATGACACCCATGATAGTTAGGCCATCAACTAAAGTGAAGATAGTAGAGGAAAAGACAAAAGCACAGTAAGAAGAATCAACATTGACACCTTTGCAAGCCCTATGAATAGAATCAAGAAAGAAAATATGTATGAGCACACTTGGGGAAATCAATGGGAATAATTCGAATAATAGGGAGTAAGAGATAAGAAATGGATAGAGGAATCCAACATACCAGTTGTAGTAAAAATTTGTCACTACTTGAATGCGTTGTAATTGGACAACCATGGAAACCTCAAAGAACTAGTAGCAAAGTTCGTCAGGAGAAAGTACCATGGTGGGAAGATTTGGTTAGACAAACCTATTGAAATAAATGATTCATCAGTTTTCCACATCATAGGTCTACCAAGAAAAGGGGAGTCGGTTCCTATAGTGACTAAACCCCTTGACCTAGTTGAAGAGTTTACGAGATCTCCATCGAGAAATAATTCTAAGGGGATAATAATTGTTTATATTAGACTTAGTATATAAGTATGTGTTGAGGCTAATGAAAGAATCAAAGAGTTATTTTGTATTGAATGTTTCTCAAGGAGGTTGCCCCTCAAAGTGGCCTACGATCAATAAAATCTCTTTTCTGCTCTAATATTTCTGTTATATAGTGCATTCTCATTGTTTATTGTAGGAGTTTCATCGCAAACTATGTACAATGCATACAAAACCACGTGCAATTGAGGAACTTTGAATAATGTTGGTGAAACCATGAATATCATGAGAAATATGTATGGACCATGAACCATTTGGTGAAATTATGAGTCATGGTCATGATTCGGTGTAATCATGAGAAACACTTATGAAAACTTAAACAAAGTTAGTGGAACCATGAGAACTATTTTCATAACCATAAGCATTGTTGGTGGAACCATGCGAATTATTACTAGTGGAACCATGAGTAGTGCTTATGCAACCAAGAGTAATGTGTATGGAAGCATGCAAATTGTTGGTGAAATCATGAGTAGTTCTTGTCGAACCATGAGTAGTTCTTGTGGAACCATGAGTAGTTCTTTTGGAATCTTGAGTTACATCTCTTGTGGAACCATGAGTAGTGCCTCCATTAAATGTGGAAGATCTTGAAGCATGTGTGTGAGGGGGGTATTGAGTTAGGTATGTTCAAGTGCAATCCATTTGATCACAAATGCATGTGTGTGGGTGTTGAGTGGTGTCCTCCCTTAACTAGGATGGGGGTTAGGGATCACATAAAATCCTCCTTTGACTAGAGGAAAGCCTTGAATCCTTAAGGAACATTGATATGGTGGTGAGTTTTCTATGATTCTCGCTTTAAGGAAATAAGTTGTCAATGAAATTGGGTAATAGGAACTAACTAAAACTGACAAATGTGGCAATATGATGTCAACGATAACAAATGAAAATGGTGTAAGCATGTGCATTTCAAAGTAGTATCAATTGTGATTATAGTATGTGTCCTTTAATTACATGGTGTTCTTTGTCATTTAAATAAACATTAATGTAATCCATATGGCAATGAATGATTGGGGTTTTTTTGCTATAGGTACATGCTTAATGGTTAGTTATCTTCTTTTCCTCACTTATTTTGATTCCTTTGACTTAGCTTTATATATATGTGACCTTATTCCTACTAGGTTTGGTTTTGAAGCTACCATTGCAAGCCTTCCCTTTACTTCCCCTCCATCACATGGTAGAATTGATTACCTTGGACACATTTTATAAGGAGAGAAAAATATAGTATTTGAAGAAGAATTGCAGTATAAAGACAAGTCACCCAAAACTAAAGTTACCCCCTCACTCGCTTTTTGAGTCACACCTTGAACCCATGACAAATCAAGGGCTTGGACTACCTACTCAAGGGAAGGGGGTGCAATAGAGAGAGATCCTTAACTTCTACTAGCCCCTAACCTATCAAAATGGATAATTCCTTTCTAGCATCATATATTTGATTCAAAATAAGAATTTTTTATAGCTTACCTATACCAACTTCTCCATTAGTTGAATTCATGGAAGGAGCCACTTTCAATAGTGAAGAAGGGTCAAGGGAGCCTTGTGGATGAGTATTCATATTCAATATATTGCCTAATATCAGTGAATAAGCATGTTTGATATCATCTTCCTCTGAGTCTTAATTTTGAAACAATTTTAACCACCTCAAATTTCTTCACCCATACGTTTTGCTTTGGATGTCAGTCTTTTCTTAGAGATTGGAAAACCCTCTAAAGATGACCTGCCTCATTGAAAATTGAGCATTGGAATTGAACCCTCCTTTAATATAATCTTTGAAATTTGACCAAATATCCTCTAGAAATTTCAATTTCGATTAGGATTATGTCCCTTACATAAACTTAAACTAGAATCCTAACCATTTTTTAATGAGGAAGGATCCAGGAATTCTCCTATATAGTTATGAACCTTCCAACATTACTACCAATTAATCTCAAAATATCATTGCTTCCAAACTCAAGTGAAAATCTAGGAAATATAAACCAATTATGTTGTAAATTAAGGAGTCCCTTCGAGGATAGAATCTTATATTCTAATGGGGTGAAATCATGAAGTTGGGTGTCTATTTTGGGGGGGTCTATGACAAAATCGAAGTTGTTTTTACATGTTTCTCAACTTCGAACAAAGAAAAGTTGTA
>LPNX010653601.1:877378-932069 GCA_001517045.1 Pseudotsuga menziesii | reverse complement strand
TAAGAGACTATTAATAAACATTTACTAATCTCATCATCGCCTCTTGAAGATAATATATTAGCTATCATATTTTGACTCTTTAACCATTAAAGTTTATGATGTTGAGACTAAGCCCATCTTCATAAAAAAAAATATCAATTGTATCTTTTATTTAAATTGAACTAGAGGCTACTACATTTCTCGACATCTTTTGAGCATAATTATCGCTGCCTCTATTTCTAAAGTGTAATCAAGATTAAGCCAAGACTTATTCCCTATCTTGAACTTGTATCCAATATAATTGTCACAACCCTTATATATATATATATACATATAAGTCGTAATTTCATTTTAAGACTTACTTATTAAGATTTCAAGTTTTAAATTACCTTGTTTGTTTGTTGGCAGGAAACTTATCACCATCTTGGAAATGTTGATTGAATATGATAACAATAACTTGATCAAACTTGTGGTTTCTTAGCAAGGTAATTATCATTTGAAGTCCGACTTCTTTTTACAAATATAAAATTTAGGACCCTAAGGTTTTAACCTTAGTCCTAAGCCTTGAGTAATTTTTGAATCTAGTTGTATGAATAAAGGTCTATGCTAAGGTTTAAATTTTATGTTTAACAAAACCTTTGATCAAGTTTTAAACCTATCTTATGCGACTCTCTAAAAATTTTACAAGTTATAACCACCCATGCGGTGGCAATACCAAGACCTTTAGCTAAGTTTGGAAACATACGATGATGGATGTAAACTTTGAAGGGTATTAATATGGTTCGATAGTTAGAAGGAAATTTTAATGAAGGTTTTATGGAAGCATTTGATGCCCTTTTGGCTTAACCCGTGGCTTGTGAGTTGACAGCACAACCCAGGTAGTTAGGCAGTGTTTTAATTGCATTTGACCCTCGTTTATGGAAACACGATCTCAACCCTCCCCCTGTAACCTACCATTGCTCCACGTCATTTGATGTGATTTTTATGGGTTTGATAAAAGTTGGAAAGTGCATCTCATTTACTCTATCATAAAATGGATTTCTTTGGTCGCTATGATGGATTATTCTTTGGTTAGTGTTCTTGCATACCTCCTCGCCTAGGGCTATTACTTTTTGAGGTTAATGAGCTCTCTCTGGTGTAGATACCAGTTTTCTTCTCTAGTTATGGAGCTCACGCTGCTCATTCGAGCTCTGTAATGAGCATCTTATGGTTTTTGAAGTGTAGAAGTGAGAATTGAAAACAAGTTTTTCACTTCTGCATGTTTTTAAATGCCTTCTCCGTTTCTCTGTTTGGAAGGGTTAATGGCTTGGTTTCTGCGTTTGCCTGTTCGTTATGGAGCTTCATTTCGTGAAGAGGAAGCCATCGTTCCCTCAAAGGTAACTGTATTACTCAGTACAGTTTGTAAGACAAGATTTGATGTGGTTTTAGTTAATAAATATGTTTCCTACATAATTGGATTTTGAATGTATTGAACCACCATATGTGGAAGTTTGAAATAACCTCTCTGTTCATATTTATAGTTTTATGGACTGTTCAATTTGTTCATAAAAAATAGATTTTTATAAAAGTTTTCCCAAATGGCAAGATCATTATTCCCAGTTATAATTATATTATTTGTTTTATATGAATACTAATGACTCTGTTTGCTACCTCTGTACATTGTTAAAAAAATTATAATCCATTATCAGTTATTAAATCTATTCAAGTTATATCATATATTATATAACGTTTTTTAGCATGATATTGAATTGTATAAAAATATAACTGCTATTGCTACTAACTTTGTGCATAAATAAATCTAAAATAGAAACTAAGATTTGATATTGTAGTTGATCTATAATTTCTGTAAATAAATTGTATTAAAGAAGAACTAACATGATAATAATCATTTAAAGAATATAACTAGAAAATCTAACAATTTAGGATGAAAGATAGAACTTATCTCCACTGATGGAAAAACAAAACTAAAGTGTTCGTTTCTGCCAACCAAACTCCTAGAGTAGCCAAGTTACTTGCTCTAGAATCCGTGAGCCTGTTTGTTGAACCACAAGGACAAAGACTAATCAATGCTCTCTCTCTCTTCATAAGCTAGATCATTTTCCCTCCATCACAAGCCTCTTGCTTATTCGACGGGTTCAATACTTATTGTATTTTTCCTGGGACTTTGGTCATTTATGAGCAACTTGCTCATTATCGCTCCACAATGAGTCTCGATCTGATTTTAGGAAAGATGTCTCCTGCATCACTTGAGCTTTCATTCAACAGTTTTTCCACTTGTCATTCTTCCTTGTGGGTCGGTAAACACTCTTCAACAGCTACTTCAGTTTTGATTCTCTCAGTTTCCAATTATTAAATAATTAATAATTATATACATTTATTTTGACTTTAATCAAAATCTCAAAAATAATAATTTAGAGTATTTAACAATTAATAAATATTCCATGTGTTACAATAATATATTAATTTATAATATAGAAGGTTTATTGCTCTTCATTCACCCATTATACATAATAAGTATTTTTTTTCACTTAAATGTTAGATCGAGACTATAACTCCTTCGAACACAAGTTACCATGTATAAAAATGTTACCTTAAATTAGAACAAAGCAAAACATGAACAATATACTTTTGGTTTCAAATAAAGTAAGCCAAAGGTTTCCGTATTGTATATTTATATTTCAAGGTATGGTTAAGTCGTAGTTAAAGGGATTTCCCCAACAAACAATTTTATTCCTAAGTTATATATATGTGTGAAGATTAAAATTCATATTTCAAAAAAAAAAATCTTACAAACAAAGTGATGAATGGCAACGCCCTTCACAAGCCATCCCTTCAGGTCACGCCCTTCTCACAAACAACAAGCAGAAATACGGTTCCGAATTTAAAATATATATATATATATATAACGTTTTCGCTCCAGCATCAAGGGATTTTATATACCAGAAGTACTTAAATGTATAACCAAACATTTATATACAAGAAAAGATGAAAGATTTGGATGAGAAGTTTTCTTTTTAATTTTAATTGGATTTATCTCACCTCTTTCATATTACCATTAATAATTAACATGCAGAAGAGAGAATCCATCTCTCTTACCAATATTTGTGAAATATATAGATAAATACCAAGAATCTTTAGTTGCACTTAACATGAAGCTGCTTCTCTCTTGTTTTTAGGCCACATTCAGATGCATCCAAGCTTAGAGTACAAAGTATTAAAGGAAATTATCCGGAAACCACATTCAGAAGTAGAAACAAAAGAAGTAAAGAAAATAGTATAACTTACATAAGAAGTAGAAAAAATAGGAATGAACACGAGATCCCAAATTCAGTTCCCAAAACAATTTACATTACCATTAAAATGATGACATTCACAAGCCTACATTCACTTGCAACAATAATTCAAGAGGATCTACCTTAGCCCTTTTTGCAAAGACATGGATGTATATAATATTACAATGCATATGAGAAGTCAAATAATTTTACATGTCAACAATTTCAGAAACTTGAAGAAAACAAATGTCAGTAAATTTACAAACTAATAATGTGACTTTATCAAGATTTCAAATTTACAAAACATCACAAAGCATGATTAGAATAATTGTGTAAAGATTGATTAATTGGTTAACATGACATGTAATTTTGGCTTCTTAGATCATTCTCTATGTTTTCTAGCATAGAATGGATCTAGGCATATTATATCACTCTTTGAGTTACATAATTTTTAATTAAGGTCTTAATAAACTTCTAGATTGAATTAATTTCACAATCAACAATTACACGTACATTCTCCTTATAGTTGTTTTCTAATTAAGATTTATGTTGCACTGTATTCAGCAATGCATTATTGTAAAGTATTAATTAGATTATTAAGTTTTCTTAAAAACCTTATGTTGCATTTTTTTTAAATAGAAAAAATGAATATTGTTTGCTATAATTTCTAAATTTTCCCTGGGTTGCAAAGTTTTCAGCAAACTTATGTATATTCTCTTTACTAGGTATTAAATTTTCCATTATGTCTTTCTCACAATGCATTGATTTCTGCATATTATATCACTCTCTATATTTTCCACTACATAATTTTTTGTTAAGATCTTAATAAACCTCTAGATTGCATTGATTTCACAATCAGCAATTACAAGTACATTCTCCGTATAGTTGTTGTCTAATTAAAATTTATGTTACATTGTTTTCAACAATGCACTGTTGCAAAGTATTCATTTGATTATTATGTTTTCTTAAAAACCATACGTTGTATTGTTTTCAGCAATAGGAATTCAGTATCGTATGCTATAATTTCTAAAATTTCCCTAGGTTTCATTGTTTTCAACAAAGTTATGTATATTTTCTTTACCATGCATTAAATTTTGCATTATGTCTTTCCCACAATGCATTGATTTATGCATCATGTTCTTTAGATCTCAAATTTTTTATGATCACATGAGAAGACAAATTGATATTTTATTCCTAATATTATCATTAGGTTTTTACATAAGTAAAACATTTTAAATAGTAGCTAAAATAATAGCTTACACTTCTCCTAAACGTCGTTTATTTACCAAGATTTTTTTTTACATTTTTAGATTGTTGAATTGATTATATAGTATGCATGTTCATCCTTTAGGAATGGTATAACCTTTAGATAAGAGTATGATCTGTTAGAACTTATGGTGTTAGATGATGATCACCCGACTCTTGAAATTTAATTGGGTTATAAAACACTATGTTGCATTATTTTTAGACGGTTATAAATTCTCAATCAAGAAAAAAAGGAAGAAGAAAGATTAAAGGTTATCACATTGTAATATATTTGTATTTAAACATTGGATAGGCTTATACTCTTTAATAACATCAACGAAAGGTTGAAATATATCGTATTTAAAATTATCTTCTTTGAGATGTATTCTTTTGTATTATTAAAAAAAATTATGAAATAATTTAACTATTATTACCAGGAATACGTTAAAACGTCACATTGTTTTGATGCATAGACTGTGATCGAAACCAATATAGACCCATATAACTCAGGTTCTATGACGCGTCGAGAGGGTTCAAATCCCTTGAGGTGCAGACATTTCCTTTCCTTCACTAAAAAGGGGGTTTTAATCTCAAGGTATTTTATCCTTTTCGATGCTTCATAGAACCAGAGTTATATGGATATATATTGGAAGTCCCTTCTTAATTTTTTCTAAAGATAACATAAAATGTTCGAGTTCATATCTAAGTCTCTCAAAATAATAAGTTTAACATAGATATGCTTGCCAGACCGATCATACTATCTACCATATCATTCCTACTTTAACTATTATAAAACAAATCCATCATTTCGTTGACAAAACAACTCTTTTTGATATCACTTGTTAAGTTCCTTCCATTGGGAAAGCTAGCAGTAAAGTTTTAAAAACAATACATACCTAGATCCTTGAGGTTGGAGTAGGAGCTATAGTAGGGGCGATAATTTGGGTCCCTATGCCTGCCCCAACATCTACAAAATTTATATATCCCTCCTTTCAAACCAAAGCACACAATTAAATCATTGAGGTCCCAATGCCCGCCCCAAAATCTATGAAGGTTCTATAGTCCTCATTCCAAACATGAACATGCAATTAACTCCTTTGGGTCCCTTTGCCCCAACCTATGTGAAGGATCTATAACCCACTCCCAAACCTAAGCACTCAATTAACTCCCACTTTGGCCCAGATGTATTGAGAGGTATGGAGAGTTTATGCCACCATAATTTTATTCGAGTGGTGTAGACATCATTTCTATCCGCCTAATGTTCAGTGCTGCTACCTCAATCTTCCCATGGCCTTGGTATTTATTCATATTCTAGCCATGAGAGTGTTGAATTTGATCCTTCATCTCTTCCATCATCCCCAACATAATCTCCCATTTTTTATTTTGTTATCCTCGTATATTTTTGGTTACACAACTTAACCCAACATTGTGATATTCTCATCCATATCTTGTAAATTACATACTATCATAGGTTTCCTATGATATTCGTGTCATCACATCATTACCCACTCTAAGTCAAATTTTGCTTTGACTACATTTCTCCTACCTATAGCCTTTTTTTGGGTCAACTGGACAAAAACATTGATGGCCTTAATTCTCCTCCTCCCGGCACAATTCTTGGGTCAGCACCCAGCCTCCTAAATTCTAATTTATTTCGCTTGTTCCCTTAGAGGAGAAATTTCATGGACATTGTATGCAGCTTGGTACTTCTTTCGAATCATTAAAATAAGTTTTCATTACTTTGTGAGCAAGGGTTGCTTTCCTTGATGAATACGATTTTGGTTTATCCTATGGTTCCTTCTACCAAGGTGTGGAAAGAATATGTTGGGAGCATAACACCCCGTCCTTCATTAATTAAGATATGCAATGAAAAAAAATCTACAAACAAGAAGGAATGTTATTTAAATCATAGAAACAATCCATCATCCTTAAATACTGGCAATGAAAATTAGTAGCAAACAATCATGCTTAATGAGTCTAATAACGATGTCAGACGAGGCAACAGAACAGACAACCGATATGAGACAACTATTGTAAATAAGAGATAGGTACATTGAATCATGTTCATGGTCGTCTAACATATCTAACCGGATCATCAAAATTAAATATAAATAATAATAATAATTTATTATTATTCAACAGAGAAAAAAATGTGTTACAACGTAAATATAAAGTATCAAACTTCAACAAGCATGAAATAAAAACGGCTATAAATTATCTTGATTTCTTCCCATGTTAATATAGTTATCTATTGTATATATCTATTTATAAAATGTGTATTTTTATGATCTTGAGCGTTTATGTCTATTTCATAAAATTATCTAATTTTTCCTTTACTTTTCCATTTCATAAAATGTATCTCTCTTTTCTTTATTTCTTAAACTTGAGCCTAAATGTTTTAGTCTTTGTGAAATAGTCCATGCATTTAAATATTTATAGCTATCTAAGCATTTGAGTTAGTATTCTTTTTATGTTAATGCATATATATGACTAGCATAACTACAAGTAAAGTGGCCAATAAACGTCATAGGCACAACTAGCCACTTAGTTTTGTGGTGATGGTTGGTTGTTAAACAAATACTAAACATTAAACTAATTACCAAATAAACATTAAATTGATTAATATAAACATAAAACAAATACTATTTAATACTACTAATAATAAAACATTATTGCTACCCCTTTCTTTAACCACCGCTTAAGTAAATCCTATTTAAATTTTAATCAAGATGCCTTTAAGTATAACAATATACGATGACCATAAAATGAATCTTGGTTGTACACCCATTACACTCAGGTTAATCTTGTTGATCTTCTCAAGAAATCCTATAATATGAGATAATGTCTAGTGTAATTATATTTCCTTACCTTTTCTCAGTCTTAATGTCTAAGCATGATATTTTAAATTTTAGAGTAAACCTCTTTATTTATAATTTTATTTAATTTTTTTTCCAAAGATTTTTTTTGTCTTGATATTCATTATGAATCAAAGAAAAAACATACATACAGTTTGTTTTTGAATAACTTGTTGATTGTAAAAAACATCGTGAACATTTAGAAAGGCTTACAATGTCAGTCTCAAAACCTATGATCATATCCCAAAAAAATCTATTGTCAAAATATTCAAGTTTTCCACTCATTTCATTTTCCATTACAAAAAAGCAAAATGCTTATACTAAACATGACTCCTTCTTAATCTAGAATCGCCGATCCTTCCGTCAAGATCTTTCTCTCTTGCATCTCTTGAAAAAACATAGTTCCAAAATCACCATTAACTTTTGCAATTTTTGAAAATCTGTGAGCTTCCCTATTATAAATCCTTGATATATGCATAAAGGAAATATGATGGAAACAGGAAATCAACATTCTCGTCCTCTTGCACTAGCTATTAAGAAGGTTTACCTGAAGATTGTAGTTTCCTTTTTCCCACTCAATTATGAGTTTTGAGTCCCCATAGATATTCAAGGAATCAATTCCATATTTGTTTGTAAAAAAGAACTCACCAAAGACCAAGGAATTCATCTTTTGTGTTGTTTCCCTATCCTCCACCCATCCACAAATGAAACCAATGGGAGTCACAAAGTTTTACCACAATCCCACTGCCGCATAAACCATTCATCAAAGAGCCATAAAAAAAAATTACTGAACAAGGATAAAACACATGCTTGTAGACAGACTTTGGCTTCTGAAGTTTCCTAACTTCTTCAAATTCCTTAAAAAGAGAGATGCTTTTTATGTTGCAAAAACTAACAAAAGGAACAACATTTTCAAAAAAATATTTCTTTCTTACCTTCCATATACTCTAGAAAATGAAGATTGGAAAGAGCCTAAACCTTTTTTCTTTTGCAAACAAATCCTTAAAGTTGTCTTCAAAACAACATCCTCCCCAATCTAAGATCACATTAAGGTCCCCAACAACAAAAGACCAAACATCTTTACTGAAAGCACATTGAATGAAAAGGTGATCAACTAATTCATCCTCCCTTATGTAGAGTGGGCAAAACCCCAGCCCAACCCAACCTCTCTTCCTCAAGTTTTTCCAAGTTAAAATTTTATTTTCCATTAGAATCCAAAAAAAGCATTTGACTTTTAAAGGGAGTCTCCATTTCCACAATTTTGAGTTCCACCATTTAATGTTTCCAAATGAAAGAGTATGTAGAATTGCCGAGTACGCATCTTTTGTTGCAACTTGTCCATTAGATTTGTTCCAGGATCATACCAATTTTTCCTCTTTTGAGATGAGTCTAATATTTGCCACATTTAAATTATGAATATAACTATCCCATAAGTTTGTCTATATACCTGTAAAACCCAAGTCCTTTGACATAAACTAATAAATACCCTTTCAAGACATCCCAGGAAGGTCTTCTTATTTTGTTGAGAGTGGAAATCTCAAGAACTTCTAAATTACTAATGATACCTTCAAGAAGTTTATAATTTTCATTATCTCCCACAAAAGGGTCAATACCAACTTTCACCTGCTCTCCATTTCCAATGTCCCATGCCACCCATTTTTTAATCCAAATTAAATTCTTTAAGAAACTGTTACAAATAGCAGAGAAACCATTGTTTTCCCAATTTTTTAGATCTGAACCAAATGACCTAGTTTTCATTCTTTAAATACTTAGCTTTACAAACCTTACTCCATAGGTTTTAACCCTTAATAATTCTCCACAATATTTTTAGGCAAAACGCCATGTTAAACAAATCCATTTTTTTATGTTTCAACCTCCCTTGCCTTTTGAAAGTGCTAAATGCTCCCAAGCCACTAAATAAAGGGAACTTCCATTCCCATGACCATTCCAAATAAAATTGAAAATTTTAGATCTAATAGTCTTAATGATGGATATAGGCACCATCATTAGAGAAAGCCAAAACACCAACACACTTGTAAGGACTGCCTAAACAAGAGTCAATCTATCTCCAATAAACAAAAACTGATAAACCCAATTGCTAATCCCTTTGTCAATCATTTTCACTAACCACATCCAATCGATCATCCTCTAGAAGTTTATTTTTAGGAAAAGAACGAGATGTTTGAAATTGTTTTCTTGTGGCTTCCAATTGTAGAAAAAAACAGAGTTGATTTTTTCCCTTACATCAATAGATATCCTATGGTGATAAAAGACTATTTTTCCCAAGTTTATTTCCATACCTGAATCCAAACAAAATGTTTTAAGGATTTTAAACATATGTTTCCATATTTCCATAGAATTATTCCCGAAAATGATTACCTCATCTACAAAAAGCAGGTGCGAAATAAAGACACTAGTAGAAAGTTTCATACCTGTAAATAAACCCTTCGATTTTTCTTCGGTGATCATTCTGATAAGACCCTCAATGGCCAGAAGAAACAACATCGGTGATAAGGGGCATCACTGATGGATCCCACGAGATATTTTGAAGAAACAATTCGAAGCTCCATTAATCAAAATGGCAAAATTTGTTGAAGATACATAGGCAAGAATCCAACTTGTTACATCCATAAGAATTCCAATGTGAACCGGAATCAGAGGTAGGAACCCCCAGTCCACTTTATCATAAGCTTTCATGAGATCCATCTTCAATATCAGAGATCTCAATTTCTTAGATTTAGCAAAGTGAAGACATTCTTGAGTGATTCCTATAACTTCAAGTGTTTGTTTGTTCTTTAGAAAACCATATTTTTCTTTAGAAATCCTTTCTAAGACAAAGGGTTTCAATATGAGAGCAATGATTTTAGTAACTAACTTATAAATCATATTGTACAAATCTATTCTCCTGAAATAACCAAACGAGACAGAAAGATCCTTCTTCAAAATTAAAGTCAGAAACGTGGTGTTAAGGGCACCACTCATGAATTTTTATTTCCTCGAAAATTCTACAATCTCCACCAAGTCCTTTCCAAGAATGTCCAAGAAAACCAAGAAAAAGTCAGCTAGCCAATCGTCTGGATCTGCCAGATTCTATCCTTTGCAAAAAAATTAAGAGCAAAGGTCACTTCATCTAAATTTATCTCCTTTCCCAGAGCCAAACCCTCTTGTTTATTGAATAAGAAAGGGAAAAGTTTTAAAACCTCCATTTGTTCAGCAATATTATTTTTCTTTGGGTCTTTATATAGATTGGAGAATAAAGTGACAACTTCTTTCTGAATATCAGCTTGAGTACGAGCAATATTTCCATCCTGAGAAGAAATTCCCCCAATTGAATTTACATTGTTCCTATATGAAGCATAATTATGAAAACAAATTGTATTACTATCGCCCGCCTCCACCCAAATCGCTCTTCTCTTGATCCTCCAATATTCTTTAGCTCTTCTTACGATCTCATCCCTTTTAGCCTCCAATTTTTTAATATTTTTCCTATTTTTCCTATCCTCTTCAGAAAAATTTGTATGCAAGCTCCTGGCTATGATTTCTTTTATAAGACCCTCAATTTGAATAAGCTCCCTTCTATCTTCTTCCCCCTTTCTTTTGATCCAAACCTTCACTACTTTTTTCAATTTATTTATCTTATGAACCATCGAATCCATGAGAATTGATACCCTCTCAAACTTGGAAGGAATCCCAATCCTGCGTCACCATACTGCAAAAATTCTCATACTTAAGCCAGCTTTGATTAAATTTGAAAGGAAACTTTTGAGCCTCCTCCTCTTCTTCTACTTGCAACGCAATCGGACAATGATCGAACAAGTTTGCCAATAAATTCCACGACTGAAATTTAATACCATTCTTCCCTAATAGAGCCTCGGCCATAAAAAACATGTCCAGTCTTTTGCTTCCTCCTATGTCCCCTTGTTTATTGTATTTACACGTACGGGAAAGCTTGACAGGGAAAATATCCACAAGATTGTTTTTGGAGAGAAGATCATGCAGAAAAGGTGCCAGGGGGTCCAAAGGAGAAAGAGAAACCCAAACCTCATTTGAAAATAAGGTGAAGTTCATGTCACCACCAATAATCAAATTTGATAAATTAAGGATTCGACTTGAATCAATAGTATCCCAAAAAGTTCTTATTTCATTATAAGAAACGTAAACATTTATAAGTCTAACATTGTCTGTAATTCCTTTTACTCTACCTTCCAAAAGAATCCCATCTACAGCCTTGAATGGCTTCAAATCACAAGTTCATGGATTCCATATAGCAGCCTAACCCCTGGATAGACCTTTCAAATCAACAACACATGCATCCACATCTTTAAGTATAGATAAAATGGCTTCACAAGTATTCATTGCATCCATCATAGTTTCTTGAAAAAAATAAACATCTGCAGGGTTTGATTCAATAAACCTCCTAAGGGAACTTCTTTTAGGTCCTCCCCCTATCCCTCTCAGATTTAAAGAGATGAACAACATTAAGGAACCACCCTTAGAGGCTTCACTGCTCTAAGTGCCTCATTGTCTCCTTTATCAATGCTGGCATTCGCTTCCTTTATTCGTTTTGAAAGGGGAGTGTAATCAGTGTCTTTCCCTTGACCTTCCCCAACCAAATTCTCCACACCTTGGTTAACATTTTTCCTTTTGTTCTTTCTTATGATTTTGACATTTTGATGGTTAATGGAATTTATAGGAGTCTTCAAAGGTGAGGTCTAAGGTCTATTGAAAATTTTTGTCAAAGGGATAACCCAGTTGTCACCTAAGAGATCCCCCTTTACTCCTTTCTAATTCCCATGATATTCAAAACCCTCATCAATATTTCTGCTTAAAGCTGATAAATAAATATCATTCCCCATATTTAGAGAGGAATCTGAAAGATCTGGTGGCTCTCCAGAGATCCCCCTATCCTTTGAAGAAGGACCTAAAGGAAAACCGATGGCTAGGGTTTCATTACCCAGCCGATCCTTTTTAGATGACTCCAAGTAATTAGAACTAACCCCCTGAGTAGAATCTAACAAATTATTTCCTTGCTTTAGATCGAAATCTCTTTCAATCGACTTAGTAAACCGAAGTGCATTTTTTCATTAAAAACTCATAAGGAACAAGAGAGTCATAAAAGGAATTACCTTCAATTAACTGGTCTTGCATCTTTGCTTCATTGTTCAAGAAATTTTGGTCACTAGCCTTCTTCCTTCACCAAATAAATTATATGTTCATTTAGACCAACCTTTAACTACTGGACAATTCACTCGTAGATGACTAGTGCTTTTACAAAACAAAAAGGGATTCCTTTGAAATCAAGTTTCTGAATAAATAACTAGTCGCCCCATCTTAGGTTAACTTCTTTTGGTATTCCTTTCGACATTTCAAACTCCACTAGAAATATAGTTATTTTCCTTCACTAGCCTTGAACAAAGAAGGGTTGATGTAAATAAATATACCCAGGTGATTTTCTAGGTCTACTGGTATTTCTTTAGTCTAGAACCAAAGAGGAATCCTTGGAAAAAACAACCAGGGGTGTCTCTTCTCCAAATTCTTTTTGTAAGGGTGAAAATGAATCATCTACCTCCATAAACTAGTGATCCCTCCCTTATTACAGAAAACCTATCCAGAATTTGTTGAGCATGTTCTTCATGAGAAAAATGAAGCAAAAACACCCCCTAGATCTCCCAATAACATGCTAACTGTAATCAAGTTTCAGCTTCCAACACTCTTGAACCCAATCCATAAGCTAGACTCTACTCATTTTCTCATACTCAAGTCTTCCAACCAATACTCACCGTGAAAGTCCATCCACCGTCTCCAAAGTCTAATTTTGGCTAATTGTGAAGTCTACAACCAATTTCTTAACCTTAAGGGCATTTTACCTTCTATCTGAGGAGGTACTTGCTTAATTCATTCTCCGACAACTTCCTAGTTATGACCTCTGTTAAACCCTCTTATGCGCACTCTTTCTCCCCTTCACTTCTATGTGAATCCAAAAAAACACCTTTTTGCAAAATTTCAATAGTTGATACCATCGAAAAGGAACCCTCCACGTGCTCATTGTCCTGTGTACCACCTGCCCATTCTTTTCCATTGCCACCCGTCTTGAAACCTAGATCCAGTTGGCAAGGAGTGAACACTAGCTTTTTCTTCCTAGCCATGCTGAAAACTGCTAGAGAGTCTGCTGCCAAATGTAGCTAACCCTAAAAATAGCGCCCTCCATCTCTTCACCACAAGCCCCCTCAATTTTTTTCATCCATATAATTTTATTTAATTGAAATTATTTATAATGATAATTATTTAAATTTTAATATTTTTAAATGTAAACTATTAATTTTTGAAAAAAAAGTATTTGCTATTTTTGATTTCCATGATCAAACACTCTCTAAAATTAAATTCCAAAGTCAATTAATCTTGAATATTAAAATTAAAATCAAAACTAAATGTGTTTACTCTTAAAGAAAATTTACTACTATGGTGAAGATAAAGGATAAACCTCAAATTTTACTATACATATTTTACCTTTTACCTTCTCCTCTATAGAGGAGTATTATAATGTTGATAATGATCAGCTAAATGTATTGATTACTTACAATTGAGTTAAAGGAAAATTAGCGGAGATCGCTAATAGGCGCATTTGTC
The DNA here is from genome assembly GCA_001517045.1 of Pseudotsuga menziesii. Taxonomy (NCBI): domain Eukaryota; kingdom Viridiplantae; phylum Streptophyta; class Pinopsida; order Pinales; family Pinaceae; genus Pseudotsuga; species Pseudotsuga menziesii. The sequence goes on along the minus strand of LPNX010653601.1, from coordinate 918,091 downwards.
TTACACCCGAAGGTGTATATGGCCACAAAACTTGTGGTTCACCATAAATGTCTTTGCTTAAGAGAAGAAGAGCGCATGCTCTCTTTTTTTTTTTCCAAAGAAAAAATTCATAAATATTTTATTCACATTCAACAGATGGCCCTCAAGATCCATTATACAAAATCAACTTAAGAGTTGTCAATACAATCAGTTAAACTGCCTCAGGATGAGCGCAATAACCATTAACATTCAGAATGTTACCCAAAAAACTTATCAGCTGAAAAAAAAAATACATTTATGAACAGCCAAGCAAAGTCTGATCATAACAGACTTTTTTCATCATTCCTGATCGCTTAGGTCAGATATACTGTGTATCAAATGGTGATCACAAGCAAAGCAAAGCCAGAGCAAAACTAGCTAACTAAAATAGTCTCATAAAAGAATGAAAAATAGTAATCAAAGCTGATCAATAATCAGCAGGCTAGAAATTGGCCAATCCCAGGCCATCCAAAGAAGAATCCATATCCATATCAGAATCAAAAACATAGAGCCTAACAGCCCGCATGTCCTGCTCTAGTATGTTTGCTTGATATCACCAGAAATAAGATGAAGCATATTATTCTCAGCAAAAGCATCATATATCAAAAGTATTGAAACTCGGGAAATCCAAAAAATCCCAATCATAAATCTCCAAAAATATCCAGCAAAGTATTCATAAGTATCTGACAGAAACACATAATGCATGAAGCCCTCATCAGAAAAAATAGACCACAGAACATATTAGAAAACCTGAAAAGTTTCCACAATTTCAGCCCCTCTCTGTTCACATGTAACCCAAGATCCTTCAAGAATGCCGCCACCTGCTTTAGCCAAAGAATCTGCTTTAAAATTTCGTTCCCTATAAATGTGTTTGAAAGACACATAATCCAAACTGTCAACTAAAACATGAACATCTTGGAGAATCATGGCCAGTTCAAGGTTGAATAAACGATACTTACCCGATGCCCAATTGATAACTAATTGGGAATCCCCAAAAACTTGAATTTTTTCCAAACTATAATTCCTGGTCAACCGAAGGAGAAGCTTAAGTGCACACAGTTCTGCATAATTATTAGTACCCAGGCCTAAACCTGCTTTGAAAGAAACATAATGACTATCAGATATGAACAAAATACCACCAGCTCCACAAATCATTGGATCCCTAGCTGCAGATCCATCAAAATAGCCCCATGCATAAGTTTTATCAATTTCTTCCACAAAAATTGATCTGATAGAGGCCACAGAAGAGGACTATGGAAAAATCTTCATCATACCCAAGCTATAACTTGAAACCTGTGCAGGAGTTGTGACAAGATCCTCAAAACAGGATCTGTTCCTTGCTATCCAAATAAACCAAAGAACAATGATAGGTAGAGATTTGATAAGTGCCACATCTGATAGCATACACTAGTTTTTAAGACAAGCAGACAAGGATTCTCCATACCAAGAATTATTAATTTTCAAATGATCCTCAATGATTGACCAAACAGATTGAGTAAAAGGACATTCTATTGCAATATGAAAATTGGATTCACAACTTTGTTTGCATAAAAAGCATCTTCCAGGACCTTCTCTACCCCTCCAGCAAAGAACATCCCAAGTCAATGCTTCACCAGAAAGAAGAAACCAACTAAAAATTTTTGTTTTTAGGGGACACTTCAACTTCCATAAGACCTTCCACCACTAGACCGGATCCACTTCTCTATTAATAAGCTCAGCATAACCCTCTTTAGGGGAATACTTACCAGTTTTTGATAAATTCCAGATAAGACAATCATCTGCATCAGAAAGTCTGACATGGTTAGACTTGAGAATGGCAATATATCCATTTCAAGCAGCAATCTCAAGAGGGTCAATAAATCCAATAGATTCTGCAGATAACCATTTTTGAGACATCAATACAGAACCAATAATTCCAATATCAGAAAGAAAATGAAAGCCAATCAAATGTAATCTTTCTAACATAGGATTAGGAAGGGCATGTCTCCATTTACAGCCAGACCATGGATCTAAACCAATACGAACAGCATTGCCAGTACCAATTTTCCAGACCAGAAAATTTCCAATGAGATCGAAAGCCCATAAAACAGCTTTCCAACAAATAGAAATATTCTTTTTCTTTTTAACAGTAGATCTTATCCAATCCAGAATATTCAATGGGTAAATATATTTCTGAATTGCTATCTTAACCCATAAACCCGAACCATGAATGATATTCGAGACATTTTTTGCTGCAAGAGCCTTGGCAAATAAAATAGGGACTTTAAGTCCCCATCCACCCAAAGATTTAGGCAAAGCAAGAAACTTCCATGATATCTAGGGTAATCCAGAAGAGTTCTGTTTACTAGCCCAAAGAAAAGTAAAACATAGCTTTCTGATTTTATCTATTACACCCATAGGAACCCAGAAATGCAACCAGCAGACTGAATGGCCTCTAAAATAGCTTTAATCAAAATCAATTTTCCTCCTTTGGATAGCCAACGGAAGCTCCAATTCTGAATCCTTTGTTCAACTTTAATAATCAGCCAATCCCAATCCCTATTAAGATATCTGCATGGTTTTAGGTGAAAACCAAGGTACTTCATGCCAAGTTCAATTCTAACAATAGGGAAGCTGAAGATATTCTGTAATGAAATGACATCAGAATCTTCCATACATGAGAAATGTAAAGAAGATTTATTGTCATTTATTTGCATCCCAAATGCCTTACAAAAATGCATTAAAATCTCATAGAGAGTAGAAAGAGACTGTTCAGAACCATCAATAACCATGACAATGTCATCCACAAAGAGAACATGAGTTAAAACTGTATTATTACCAAAAGATAAACCATGGTAAGTCTCACTAAGAGTAGCATGAAGAATAGCCCTCCCAAGTCCTTCAACCACAATAAGGAACAGAAGTGGTGCCAAAGGACACCCCTATCTGAGTCCCCTACCAGATTTAAAAAAATTGGTAGCAACGCCATTGATGAGCAGAGAAAAAGAAACAGAGGATAGACTGCTCATAACCCATGCTATAAAGTTTCCAGCAAAACCCATTTTTGTAAGAATAACCCAAAGATAGACCCAGCTAACTCGGTCATAGGCTTTAGAAAGATCGATCTTAATCATAACAGCTTTTAAGGATTTAACATGCATAGTATGCATACCTTCCTGAATGACACCTACAGCATCGTGAATCTTCCTTCCCGGCAAAAATCCAAACTGTTCACCAGATATATATCTACCCAAAACCTTTCTGATTCTGATTGAGATAATCTTACCAATAATTTTGTATACAAAATTACACAGAGAAATAGGCCTAAAATCCTCAAAAGATAAAGGACTATCAATCTTAGGAATAAGAGCAAGAAAAGTAGAATTAAAAACACCTGGAATCTTTCCATTTATCCTAAATAATTCAATAACTCTTAGAAGGTCTTCACCCAAAACATCAAACAGACATCTATACACCTCAACAAGAATACCATCAGGTCCAGGGCTCTTATCATTTTTGCTGATGGTTAATATATGCTTGATATCTTTAAGAGTAATAGCCTGCATAAGCTCAGCATTTTCATCCTCTGAAACAGAAGATGGAAAATGACCAGCACTTTGAACAATCTCTAGAAGATGGAGGTCAACTTCTTCTTTAAAAAGGCTTTCAAAATGCTAAATCCCAGCCTCAGCTATAGCCTCAGACCCTTCCACAAGATTTCTAGAGTCATCAAAAAGTTTCCAAATAGAATTGCGGCATTTCCTATGAGCAACAAATTTGTGAAAAAAAGGAGTATTATCATCACCACAGCTCAACCATAAAGCCCTACTTTTCTGACGAGCCTCCTTTTCCCGAAAAAGAAGAATAGCACTCTTGCGAGATTCAATCTCAATCAGAAAATCTTTATCAGCCGCTGAAGTAAAACCAAAAATATGTCTATCATGAAATATTTTCAGCTCAAATTCAATATCAACCAAGTCTTTAATGTTCTGAGTTTTTTTATTCAATGACCACTTAGTAGAAATTGCTTTAATCCGTTTAAGATTCTCATTAAATTGTGAATCAGGAGATAAAACAGATCAAGCATCAAAAGGAACCCAAGAATCTTTTAAAGCTTCAACCAAGTCACTATGATCCAGCCAGCCTGCATTAAACTTAAAAGGACTGTGGGACTTAGGAGACTGAGATGAAATTTGCATGAAGACAGGTTGATGATCAGAAACACCTCCACACCCAATCCATTGCTTAAGAAGGAAATCACAATCAAGGAAATCAGTTGAAACTAAGAGACAATCCAACCTTTTGCAAATACCCTCAGACCCAACTATACGATTACTCTAGGTAGGAATAGCAACCAAAGGAGTGATGTCAACCAACCCCAATCTCTCCAACAGATTGTGAAAAAAATTGGTTAATGAATCTACTTGAGCATTAACCCCCCATATTTTAGAAAGACACAAGGAAAAATTAAGATCTCCCCCAAAAACTAAAAAAGGAGTCAAGAAACAGTCCATCTTGATCAAGTTATTCCAGAAAGATTCCCTGTCCTGATAGGGCACATAAAGATTAACAAAGGAAATTTCCTTTTGTAAATCAAATGAAAATAAGACAGCACACAACCCTGCTTTCATAGCCCAAGCGTTATGAAAAAGAAAATTACAAGACTTCCAGCCCAAAATAAGACCACCCGATTTGCCCAAAGCGTCCACCGAAATGAACTGCCAACCATGAATCAAATGTTCCAACTCTTGAACCAGAACACAACCCTCAATCATAGTTTCTTGAATAAAAATAACATCAGCTGCATGTTTATCAATAAGTCTAAGTACCGCTAGTTTCTTGGGTAGACTAGCCAAAACCCTAACATTTAAGGACATGAGGATCATAAAGAAACCTTGTTTAGGGAATTTGCTCTAAGCGTCCCAATACCTCTCATCACAAAATGTGTATCAAAATCATCACCTATCAGACCCTTATCCACTTCATAATTCCCAGATTTATTCTTAACAGGCCTAGAAATATCCTGAACTGATTTCGAGCTCGAGCGGAGATAATAGGCCTTGCTAACAATAGGAGAGGCCTTGCAAGGAGATACAAAACCCAAATTCTTCAAGGATAAATCTGAAGCAGAAGGAGATAAAGCCTCAGAAAAAAAATTCAGGGAGGGAATAATAGCAAGATCATTCAAAGAATTGGAAATGCTCAACGATTTAAGTTTGGCTAAAGGTTCAGAATTCAGAGAAATAGAAAGCAAGTCCAGATTCTCCTCCACAGGTATTCCAGCCTTTGCATTAGACGGAAACCCACCTTTTTTGACTCTCCAAACTTTGGAAGAAGAGTGCTTAGTAAAAGGAAGAGAGCAATCATTTGCCAGATGTCCAAACCCATGACATCTAAAACATCGAAAAGGAATTCCCAAATAATCCAGTGGCTGTGAGAAATCACTGTTACCCTTTTTAATGACCAGTTCAGCAGGTAAACCCATATGAAAGTCTAGCAGAACAAGAACCTGACCAATGCAACAAACCCCAGAGTGTAAATAAGTAAAATCAGTTTCCAAATGGGTACCCAAAGTATTTCCAACAAGTCTGAAGAAATCAGTAGACCAAAATTCAAAGGGTAAATGAGGGAGTTTGACCCAAATAGGAACTTGATCATACCTTTCCTTATGTGGATCAAATAAAGGAGTCCACCTTTTGATAAGAAGGCCAGCATTATCCCATTTCCAAACACCAGCCAAGATCCTATCAGCATCATCTATTGTAGAAAATTTAAAATCTATCCAGCCCCTTGGAAGCATGTAAATCTCAGGACTAGTGCTGATCTCAGTCCAAGTCTTTACAGCCCACCCATGCAAAGATTCAGCTTTATAATTATGCCTTCCAAACCTCCCAACCAAAGTCAAAGCATTGGTGAGAACAATATCATTTAAAAGCACGTCTTCCCCCAGTGTCATTAAAACCGGATTTATCTTCTTAATGGGTTTTGGTTGCCTCCTCTTATACTTAGAGAAAACTTTGTTGACAGGTAAAAGAGGATCATGCACAGATTTAATATCAGAATCAGAAGATTTGATAGATACATGGATTTCATCAGAAGAAGGAGTAATTCCCATGAATCCTTCACTAACCTCTTGAACCAATCCAAATGCTGGAAGATTAACCGACAAGCTGTTATACTTATCATCCTGTAAACCAGTACCATTATGGATATGATCACTAATACCCAAATCGCAACTCGCCATACCCAAAATATCCGATTGGATATCCAATCTTAATGACAAAGGCACTTTCCCATCCAAAAGACTAATCCCAGTCGACTGTGGAATGGTTGAAACTTGCCCGCAGTTCTCCAAGCAAGTAGAGACTTGTAAACCTAAATCCGAACAATCCACGAACTTCGGGCCCAGGCACGGGATATCCCCAATACCCAGAACCTTCCCTGGAGAATAATCCACAGAAGCACATTTATTTTCTTCAAAGTCCTTCTGAAGACAAGACGAATGTCCCAAAGGATCAGAATCTACAGGACAAGAAGAACAGTCCACAGTAGAGAAAACCTTATCCAGATTAACATCTAGGCCAAAGGCAAGACCATGGGCAGACCCTGATTCTCCCAAATTAAACGGCAAAGGCAAATAGGTAGCAGATAGCCTTCTCTCCACTCCAATACCATGCCTAATGCAGTGCAAAATCCCTGGTGGGGTATGGGCCAAAGTTTTCGTTGCCCGAAGTGACATAACAAAGTCAAGCTAATCCCCCAACCCAGAAACCGTCCAAAAATACACAGATAACAGAAGGGAAAACACACAGCACCCCCGTCTNAAAGTTTTCGTTGCCCGAAGTGACATAACAAAGTCAAGCTAATCCCCCAACCCAGAAACCGTCCAAAAATACACAGATAACAGAAGGGAAAACACACAGCCCCCCCGTCTCCAGTAAACAGGAAATAAAATCCCTGCCAATAACCCCTATAACGTAACACAAAGCACCAGTAAAAATCAAACCAGATCAACTGTCATATCACAACAGGTGCGATCAAACCATAGCAAATCCAACGGCCAAGAAACTCCATAGAAAACCAGCTAACGGCCAAGAAAAGCCATTAAAATCTATCAAGTATTAAAGAGCCTCGCCTCCACATATATCCCGCATGATGAATTAACAATTACTACCTTCTTAGAGTCCAAAATCCATAAAAAGGTTACCAGTTTTTTAAATACATACCCCAATTAACTCCACACGTACTGGACGTCTCTGGGAAAACACACAGCACCAGGGGACAGTAAAAAAACCGTCTCCAGCAAACAGGAATTAAAATCCCTGCCAAAAACCCCAATAACGCAACACAATGCACCAGGAAAAGCGGCTTCGCCCCAGATAAAAATGGGAATAGAACTACACCCAATCACCACAATCTCAGAAAACAATACCCATCAACAAGGCAACCACAGCACTAAAGAATTGCATCCACTGTTCTAATGATAGGCTATGAACACAGAAAGCATAATTGAAGATCAAATCCCATCATAGGCATAGACACCGCATTCAACTAATGTCAAGAAGAGCCTTCTCAACAGCCAAAAATAAAACTCCAGAAAAAACCAAAACCGGCCAATGGTACACCAAAAAACCTGTAAAGTACCAAAGCACGAAGCCCCGCTCCCTAGAGCTGGCTAAAACAATGCTTTCTAGGAAGAGATACTAGAAAGAAACCAAACATACCTGTATAAATCGCAATTGAAACCATAGCAGCTTCGTTCGAAAAACCAGCGAATGCAAAATTAATTTCCAGAGGTCCATCTGTCTCAGAAACACGTCCGCAAACATAGCATTTTCCAAAACTAATCAACCAGATGATATTCCGGAAAAACCCCAAAAAATCGGGCGATCAGACCACTGAAATCACCAATGCTAAGCACAATGCAGCTATATCCGAAAACCAAGGATACAACCTCACAGAATCCTAGCTCCGCAGAAGAGGAAAAAAACCAGCTACATCCACCTTCAGATCAACACCTCAGCTTATCGGCCAATTGACAGCGGAAAACCCAGAAAACCAAAACACCAGAAAGCCCCAGAAAACCGCAAGAATGGATAAACACCTCGCTAGAAAACCCTAAGAATGCAACACTCCGGAAAGAAACCTAGCGACGTCGCAATGCTTACAGAATGCAACATGTGCAATCTTTGAGGAAAACCAGGATCACCACTGTCGAGGATAGCCCCGAAAAACCAAAGAATGCAAGTGCATCCACAAAACCCTGCAATTTAGAAAAATTACTACACATCTGCCGGCAAAACACCACCCCAGAAATAACGACCAAGATTCGGCGGAAACACCGAAAAATACAGGACTCCAGAATAGTTCCAAAAACAGTCTCCAGGAGAACAAAGTTTAGGAGGAAAACTCCTGTCCAAAAACCCCGGAGGCGTAGCCCTCCAAAGTGACTAACAGCGCCATTCCACGAAAGAGCAAATGAACTTTCCAAAGGAAAACATTCACCACTAAACCGAAGAAATTAAACCAAAACAACGTGGCATCTCCACATCGCACATGATTGAATGCTACGGAAAGAAACAATAAAGCGCAATAAAACCAAACCAGGTCAACTGTCATATCACAGCAGATGCGATCAAACCACATCAAATCCAATGGCCAAGAAACTCCATAGAAAACCAGCTAACAGCCAAGAATAGCCATTAAATGGCAGAACAAGCTCTCCTAATTGTCTTCATCGCGCATGCTCTCACTAGCCAAACACATAACAAAAGTTGAAGTAATGAGTGGTCGTGGTTAATATTTTACAACAAGGTTGAGGTTGATGTGATCAATCAATGGGTTTATGTATCCGTTTGTTAATGTTTCATGATCTTCATGTGTGAAAAAACCTATTCGAGGAATTTATTTGGCCAATTTTATTCATGTGTGAAAAAAACCTATTTGAGGAATCCTTTGGCTAGTTTGTATCCCTGTCCACTATGTTGATCTAGAAAAAATAGTTGTTGTGCATCTTTATATGAATATTTTTCATTTATAGAAACAAAGAAAAGCTCATTTTGTGCATCAATCCACATGTTTCTTCCACGTATGAAAATAATTTCGGTTATTCACATAACAAATCATCTATCATGATTGATGGAAGGAAATTGATGTTAAGAAGGCACAACTCATCTTCTTCACAATAAATTAGGGTCTTACATGTGTATTAGGTACTAACTCAATGTTTTTTTCAATCATTTTACCATTTCGTGTCATTGTATGTTAATGGGAATCAATAATTCTAAATTGTAGGTGCACAAAAGTTTGTCAGACCATCATTTTCAAGGAGTTAGTACTATTGTACCTAAGATATTGTTGTAATTTGATCTATTTTATCCCTCTGTGTAATTATTATCACAACATGATTTCATAAATCCAAGTTCTGTTTCTTTCATAGGACGAAGTAAAAAAATATGTGGAGTTGAAAACACAAGAAAAAATGGAGGATTTCAACTACACCTTCTTAAAAAATAGTATTATTTTTGTTTTTAAATTAAATATAGGGTTCATTTTATTGTCCTCGTTATTGATCCAGGTTGTTCCTAGGTGGACGCTGGGAACACAATTCGACTGAATGAGTCGAGCACTGTTATGGCGGAAGCATATAAGAAGAATCAGCAAAGCAGGAAACACACACTAGGTCGACATGAAATATACACACAAGCAATATGCAGGAATTCAAACCAATTTATTACTTCTGCTCCATGAAAGATGGAGGAATAGGATAGATATCTATATTACATAATGTACATGCTTATATAGGATGTTGAGACGCTTGGGTGACTACCCTCTACATTTAGTTACAAAAGAATTTATAACTGTTCAAAATTTCAATCGTTGCAGAGGATGCCGGTATGTTGTATACCTGTCGAGGGAGGCGAACCTGTTGAAGAAAAACCTATTGGCTGAACATGTCAAGGTGGAACTGTCGAAGGCGGACCTATCAAGGCGAACCTATTGAAGGAGAACTTGTTGACTGCTAATTGGATCGTTCCTTCTTCCTTAAGAAACAATGGTCTCCATTGTGTATGCGTTCAGGTGAGGAAACTTGTTGGCGAATTCATTAGCAGAGTACCATTTTCCTTGCGCAGGGAGTTTTCTAGCTTTAGCCACTTGAAACAAGGGAATTTAGTTCTTCCTTGTAAGGCGTATGCGTCGTCCCATGATGGTGTCACAAAGAAGAGGTTCCTGAACATCTGGGTGGATGTCTTGGGGTTTTGCTGTCTACAAGTCATTATGTTCCAACAATGGTGCATGGTATGGTCGAAGTAGATCTACATTGAAAATTGGATGTAGCCCAAGCCATGTAGGAATGTCGAGCTGAAAATATTTTTTTCCAATTTGTTTAAGGATATTGTATGGACCATATCGCAGAGGTTTCATCTTTATGTATGGACGAGTGAAGCGTTCCTTCTTTAGATGTAGCCAAACCTAATCCCTAATTTGGAATAAATGAGAAATACGATGCATTTCGTGCCGAGCCTTAGCTTTTACATTTACTCGTTGCAACCTTTCCCGTGCTTGATTCTGAATGTTGTAGATTTAATCTTTGAACTTCGATGCTTTCTCCACTTCTCATCCTTTGAAGTCGGTGTCGTTCGATTGTGTCGAGGAACTCATTAAGTCAATAGGAACTGAGGGTTGAAATCCGTAACATATCTCAAATGGAATATTTCCCATAGAGCTGTGTTGAGAACGATTCTAGCTGTGTTGTATGATGGAAGTTTTTCATCCCATGTTCGATGATTCTTATGGTTGTACATGTGAAGCAATTGTACGGCTAAGTGATTTACAACTTTTGTCTGTCCGTCTGTATGCAAATGGAAGGATGTCGACAAAGAAAGTTTTGTATCGAGATTTTTCTAGAGACTTTTTCAAAATCTATTAACAAATCTAGCATCTCTTTCGAAAATAATGGTCATTGGGAGGCCATAATATTTCCACACATGATCAAAGAAGAGCTGAGCAATCTGTTGTGCTGTCGTAGTATTCTTGCATTGTATGAGTAGAGCCATCTTGGAAAATCTTTCGACTACTACTAATATTGCATCATGCTGATGTTTGGTAGTAGGATATCCCGTCAAGTAGTCCATAGAAATAGCTTCCCATGGTCGACTAGGTACTGGAAGGGGTGTGTACAGCCCTTGTCGTTGATTTGATGATTTAGTAATGGCACAAACCACGCACAATCGAATGTACTTGTTGACGTCAAATTTAATTGAAGGCCAGTAAAAAGAATTTTGGAGGATAACAAGTGTTTTTGTGACTCCAAAATGTCTTGCAGTCTTGCTGTAGTGCGCATCCCAAATGAGCTTTTGTTGGTGCTCACCGTTCAGTACACAAATTTGTCCAAGAATGTATAGCAAGGATTCTTTTAGGAAGTAGTCGGTAGTCAAAAACTTATCAGTATCAAGCTATCGATAGATTGTATAAAAGTTGCAGTCTACCGAATACAATTGCGACCAAGTAGTGGTGTCATAACCCTACATACTCATCACTATAGACAGTAGAGTAATGGGTGGTATGCTGAGACAATCGGTTGCAAAATTGGCTTTGACTTTCCAATACTTAATTACCAACTGAAATTGTTGCAGGTATTTAATCCACTTGAGTTGTCGATTTTTCTGTAGTTTCGACTGAGTCGGAGCAAACTAAAAAGGTTTATGGTTAATGAGGATGACGATTTCCTTGCCAAGAATGTAGTGTCTCCATTGCTTAAGATATTGCACAATGGCATACAGTTATTTTTCATACGTCGAGTACCTTCTAAATGTGTCATTGAAAGTATTGAAATGAAATGCAGCTAGGTGACCTGACTGAGTGATCACTACGATGAGGGCATATTCCAATGCATCTATCTCAATCTCGAAGGGATGATGCAAATTAGGTAACACAAGTATTGGTGCAGTACAAAGCTTGTTTTTGAGTTGTTCAAAAGCTTGTTGTTGTGTCAGTGTCCATTTGAAGACAATTTTCCCATTTCCTTTCAGCAATTGATTCAAAGGCCATGTGATGTGGCTGAAGCCAGGTATGAATCATCGATAGCAATTCACCAAACCATGAAATCTTCTTAGTTCATGAAATTTTTGAGGAATGGGTCAGTATTTGAGGATCTGTACGTTTTTTGGGTCAACATGAATGCCTGTAGAGTCAATTACATACCCCAAATACTTTATGCTGGTCATCACAAATGTGCATTTGTCCATATTTAGATATAGTCGATGTTGTTGGAGAGTGTCGAATACTTGTTGAAGCTGTTGGACATGTTCTTCCCATGATCAACTGAAAATCAAGATATCGTTGAGATAGACAATGACACATTTACCAATGAAAGGTCGTAGAAGGTCATCCATATATCTCATGAAGGTTGTAGGTGCATTGTGTTGATGTAATTGTAACTTCGAAATGTATTCACTTGTATTTCTTATGTATTGTACCCCGATGTTTATTCCGAGAAGTGTTTGTAATGTAATTGAGTCATGTCATGCCTTGATGTTTCGATCGAGAGTTTCTATAATGTAAACAATTCATGTCAAGTCAATGTGGGTAACCCTCCTATTGTTCAAGGGTTAAAGTCCCTGTAGTTCTGGGGCCCTAGGGTTGTTAGACTCACCTAGTGAAGTCGGGTCTAGTGAGTTATTGTCAAGTCAATAATTATTATAAATAGAGAGTAAGTCTCTCTATTTACTCTCTATTTATCACACAATCACTCACACTCAGTTGTAGCACATAGCTAAGGGAGAAGAATTTGATGGGGCTAGAAATAAAGAGACTACTGCTGTTGGGAGATCATCTTACTGTTTTGGGTTTTACTTTTGGTGTTGATTCTATCTCTGAGGAAGTTGCAAGGTTTTCTCCATTTATGGTTTCCCCAAGGAAAAACACTGTGTTCATTGTCTCTTGTGTTTGATTGTTGTGCTTGTTATTCTCTCAGTTAAAGATCTTAATATAATTCTAACTTAATGTTAAAAATATAACATGGTATCAGAGCTAACCTGAGAAGAAGACACTGTGCAGTTGCGGGAACTAGGGCTTCCTACTTTTTGGATCTCTCTCCACATATTTTTAGCAAAAGAAGGTTGGGATGACTCTCCTCTTTAGGGCACATCTTTTTGTCGAAACATAATCTGATTCTGAGCTTTTTTCAGTTTTGGACCCGACACTGCTGTCGAAAATTAGGGATTTCCATAGAAGTGGAATTTTTGAGTGAGCCCGGGCCTAGATTGATCTCCTCCTCAAAATTGAAGTTTAGAGATCAAGATCAAAGCATTTGATTGGACAAAACTCTGGAAAATTCAAACCCTAATCTACCCCTGAACCAACACTATAGAAATTCAGCTCCAAATCCAGATCCGACATCTTGACCTGGTAAGATCTAAATCTTTTGTATTTCCATTTGAGGTTCTTAGTTAAGATGTCTCATCATACCAAGCTTGATGAAAATCTTGAGGGAGCTAATAAATTCCGAGCCTACAAGTATAAGATCTCCCTGGTCCTGGAAGAAAATGAGTTGGACTCCTACATCAATGAGGAGGTTCCAGTTCTAGAGGAAGATGAGGCTAAGGCCTTACATAAGAAGAAGTTGTTTATGGCGAAGAGGATTATTGCTGATTCAATCAAGGATCACCTCATACCACAGGTGTCCTCCCTCAAGACACCTAAAGCTATGTTTGATGCCCTAACCAAACTGTTTGAAGGGAATAACATAAACTGGAAGATGACTTTAAGGAACCAGTTGAATAATGTAAATATCCAGAATGAGGAGACCATCCAGTCATACTTCACAAGGGTCTCCCAGATCAAAGAACAACTTGAAGTAGTAGATGAAGAAGTGGAGAATGCAGAAATTGTGATGACAACCTTGAATGGTCTCCCTAGGTCATGGGATTCTTTCATCCAAGGGATCTTTTCTAGGAAGAAGATAATCAAGTTCAATAGAATGTGGGAAGAATGTTCACAAGAAGAAGCTCGAATAGCATCTCGAGAAGAAAAGATGGGAAGTGAAGATCAAGATCTCACAGTACACTCCAAGAAAGGTAGCAGGGAAAATCATCATCACCAAGGTAAGCATTCTCATCAAAAAAATAATTTTGTAAGAAGTGATCCATCCAAACTCAGATTTTATACATGTGATGAAAGAGGACACTTTGCTAGAATTTGTACCATGAATAAGAGTGGATCCAAGAAGAAGAAGAACTCCAAAAGAAGACATCATGCTCACACTGCTGAGGATGATGATCCTCCTAGGAAGAAAGTAAAACAAGAAAGTGAAGACTCTTCAAGTGATGAAGAATATGTTCTGATCTCCGCTCTCACGGGAACTGTCACTCATGGAAGCAAAGATTGGCTTATTGACAATGGAGCTTCCAAACAAATGACAGGTTTCAAGGAATCTTTTGAGAAACTATCCGAACATAATTCACCCCATAAGGTGAAACTTGGGGATGACTACCAATATCCCATAAAAGGTAGCGGTGAATCCTCCTACAAGCTAGACTCTGGAAAGTCTATGAAAATGAAGGATGTCTTGTTTGTACCAAGACTAAAGAAGAATCTTCTCTCCATATCAACACTGGATGCAAAAGGCATGAGGGTTGCATTTGTAGATGGCCAAGTCCTCATGTGGCCAACAGGAAAGACTATTGATGATGCAATAGTAATTGGAGAACAAGAAGGAGGATTATACAAATTGAAGGGCCATCCAGAACAAGCTTTGGTCCATGACATAGTAGAGCCAAATGAACTTTGGCATAGAAGGCTTGCACATGTGCACTATAGAGCACTACCACTTGCAAGCAAAGCTGTTGAAGGTGTTCCAGAAATTCAAGCAAAACATGAAGGAGTCTGCAAAGTATGTGCAAAAGGAAAGAACACAAAGAAGACATTTCCAAGTAGTGAAAGCAAAGCAAAAGGAATCTTGGAAATCATTCACTCTGATGTATGCAGTCCAATGTCATCTAGTTCTTTAAGTGGGTATGTATACTATGTTTCTTTTATTGATGATTATTCTAGGAAGACATGGATATAATTTATGAAGAACAAAGATGGAGTTTTCAGCAACTTCAAGGAATTCAAAGCCTTGATCGAGAACCACACAGAAAAGAAGATCAATACCTTTCGATTAGATAATGGTGAAGAATTCACATCAAATGAATTCAAAGAGTTATGCAAAGATTCATGGATTAAGAGGGAGTTATCCACTCCATATAATCCACAATAGAATGGGGTTGCATAAAGGAAGAATAGAACTATCATGGAAGCTGCAAGAATAATGCTTCATGATCAAGATCTTCCCATGCATCTATGGGTAGAAGCTTCCATAACAACGGTGTATGTATAGAACCGTACTCCACATAGAGTACTCAAGAACAAGACACCTAAAGAAGTATTTTCCAACAAGAAACCACAAGTCAGCCATCTCAGAATATTCAGCTATCTAGTGTACATACACATTCCAAAAGAAAAGAGGACAAAGTTAGGACAAAGTTAGATACTCTAAAAGCTCGGAGGATTATAGAATATACTTCCCATGATTCAAAAAGATTGACATCAGCAGGGATGTAACATTTGACAAAGACTCGGCTTACAACAAATCTAGAAAGAGACCTGTTGAAGATCCTGAAGAATCAGAAGCACCCAAAATTCATGACACAACCATGAACGAATAAAATCAAGAAGAACATCGAGAATTTGAAGAACCTAAAGAACCTATAGATCCACCTCAGGAGAAGAATCCTCACAAGAGGAAACCTGCTTGGGTACGAGAAGTTATCCAAGGTACGGAAGGATATGGGGCTCCAAAAGAGAATCATAGAGAAAGGAAAAGGACGAGGTCTTGCTCCGGGTATGTAGCTTTATTGTGTGAGTTTATCAATAAAGAACCTTCCAACTATGAAGAAGCGACAGAAAGGAAAGAATGGAAGGATTCTATGATTGAAGAGTATTGATCGATCATGAAGAATGATGTTTGGGATGTTGTCCCAAGACTAGAAGGGAAGTCTGTTGTAACTTCCAAATGGATCTACAAGATCAAGCATGCTGTAGATGGCAGCATAGAGAAATATAAAGCAATATTTGTGGCTCGTGGTGTCTCAGAGAAAGAAGGAATAGATTATGAAGAAAATTTTGCACCTGTAGCCAGATACACTTCCATCAGGTCAGTACTTGCTCTGGCTGCAGTGATGAAACGAAAGATACACCAAATGGATGTCAAGAATACTTTCTTGAATGGTGTAGTGGAAGAGGAAGTGTATGTAGAGCAACCACTCAGTTTTGAGACACATGACAGGGAGTATCATGTGTGTAGATTGAATAAATCCCTATACGGTTTGAAACATGCACCCAGGACATGGTACGACAGAATTGATGGCTTTCTATCTAGTTTGGGCTTTACCAAAAGTAAAGCAGATTCCAACCTTTTGTACAAGGTTGAATATGGAAACCCAGTGATGCTCCTACTATATGTAGATGATCTGTTTGTAATAGGTATCGATGGGTTGATTGCTGATACGAAGAGGAAGCTTGCTGCTGAGTTCGAAATGAAGGACTTGGGTATGATGCACTATTTTCTAGGCATGGAGGTGTGGAAGAATGCGGATTGAATCTCCCTTGGACAAGAGAAGTATGAAGTAGAGATCCTAAAGAGGTTTGGGATGATGGACTGCAAGGCCATGACCACACCTATGGCATCGAACCTGAAGCTATCGAGTGATGCTTCATCAGAAGCGATTGATGCTACAATGTATTGTCAGATGATTGGGTCCTTGATGTACCTGAAAAACATGAGACTAGATATTTGCTTTGCTGTGAACACCTTGATCCAGTTCCTGACATATCCGAGACATGTTCACTTGATTGCTGCAAAGCATATTCTGAGTTACCTGAAGGGTACAGTTGATTATGGGCTCAAGTATGATGCGAATCAGAAGATTAACCTGGAGGGTTATGTTGATTCAGATTGGGCAGGCAGTGCCATCGATATGAAGAGCACTTCAAGGTGTTGCTTCAGTATGGGATCAGGTGTGATCTCTTGGTTTAGCAAGAAGAAATCATGTGTGGCACTGAGTACAGCTGAAGTAGATTATGTCGCAGCTTGTTCAACTTGTTGTGAGGCAGTATGGCTGAGGAAGTTGTTGTCTGATTTTTTTGATCTCCAGTTGAATGCTACTTGTATACATTGCGACAACTAGAGTTGTGTGAAGTTGTCAGAGAACCCAATGTTCCATGACAAGTCGAAGTATATCGATATCACGTATCACTATATCAGGGATATGGTGCAGAGGGGGGCAGTGAAGTTCCAGCATGTTGCGACGGATGAACAGATGGTTGATGTGTTGACAAAGCCATTAGATAGTGTGAAGTTTGAGTACTTTAGGGAGAAGCTTGGTGTTCTCCAGATCGAGGTTCCCTCCAAAGGGAAGTGATGAGTCCGTGATCCATTTTGACATGGTAAGAGGATTGGTTCCTTTCATGGTCAGATGTAAGGGCTGAGCCATTCTATCATGGTGAGAGGATTGGTTCCTTCCATGTCAGATGTGAGTGCTGAGTCGTTTTGATGTGACTGTAGGATTGGTTCCTACATGATCAGATATATGTGTTGCATACCATTCTTGGAATGGAGGCACCTGGTCAGTTACTAGGAAATATCAGTTTGGGACTGAGGGCCATTCTGATGTGCTTGTAGGATTGGTTCTTACATGATCATATGTGAGTGTAGAGCCTTTCTGACATTGTTTGCCATATGTAAGTGCAGAGCCCATTCAGCATGGAGGATTGGTTCCTCGCATGGTCGAATATAAGTGCCGAGCCTTTCTGACATTGGTTGTCAAATATGAGTGATGAGCCTTTCTGACATTGGTTGTTAGATGTAAGTGCAGATCCTTTCGGCATGGAGGATTGGTTCTGTCAAAACCCCAAATTTTCACAAAAATTTAAAATTTTGAGATAACAACAAATGCTAAAACCTACAGTCTACTAACAGCTAACGGTTAGCAATAAAAGAAACAGTCAAGTAATTAGTTTTACCACATCTTAATTATATTAACTCAATAGTACATTTTTGTAACAAGAATAAAGTTTACTTGCATATTTTTTTATTTTAGTTTACTGATGAGTCTCTTCTTGTCAAGTAGGTGGAATCTAACTTTTGAATCCGGGGCTTACTTAGCATTATGCTAACGTAGAAGATTACTGGTTCTACAGGTTTACAGGTATGATCAAACAAGTATGTATTAAAAATTCTTAAAGTATCCAGTAGTATTTAATTTGCAATTATAAAGCTTAGTAATTAAGCTGCTAAACTCTAAACAACTTCCGTGAGGTAAAACCATTTGGCTTCCTTCAGTTTTTCTTGTAATAATGTTCAGAAGTACGTAACGACAGTACGATATGTTTGCGACTCTAAGAATTAGAATCTTAGTTAGAAATTACTTCTACTTTAGTCTATGTAAATTGCAATGTTATAATGATTGTTTTGTCAGTATTTATACAATAATACATTATCTTATCTGTGTAACAACTGTTCCACATTTCACTTCTGCGAGATAACTTACAGCTTGTTAACCTTTTTATAGTATAGTTTGATTGTGCAAACTAACACTATAATGCCTTCTCACATGAGATAAATGTTTGCCTATGCTTTAAATTTATGTTTAACCATGTGGTTCTAATAATTTTTGGACTCAGGTAAGATCATTCCTATTCAGTCTCTTAATTTTCCTATAATACTTTTCTTGTATTAATTTACTATCTACAAACAGTTTTTCTGAGATTGATGCTTCCGATACAGGTCGAATTTCTAGTTATTTTGTTTAATTCTATATCTACTTTACTACCCAAAAGACATGGTGAATCTTTAGTAATTACCAAGTTGAGTCATAACCAAAATCCATCAAAGTTTCGTTGCTCTGAACTATGTAAAAGAATTTCATAAAAATGTCCTTACAAAACACTTTATCAACTTCTTAGTTTTGTTACCTTTTGAGTTATTAGTTCTTATGAGTCTTATAAACATGCATACTCTATTTTGTTAACATACATTCAGTCTATGATTGGTTCAAGGTCATAATGAGTTTATGATTCTACATAAACTACATTATGTCACTTAAAAAATGTTATCACTTGAAAAGTTGTTATTAAAAGAATTAACCATATATAAGCTATATTGTTTTTACACAAGAAAGCCATAGGTGTTTGATGGTTATCTTGAGCTCTTCTATATAATAAAGACCTCCATCCACAACAAGGTTAATTTTTAAAGAAAGGGATTACTAACATCCATAATATATTAGTGAGTTTACAATATATAAGTCATAAGGTTATTGATTAGAGTGTGTTCTATGTATAAATGGTTTCGGCATTAACCAAAGTTTAAAAGATGATACTCCTCACTAGGTCAACGTAATTCACAACGTTGAGGTTCTGACCATGACCTAGTAACTCATATGATGAGCGACGTGTTGATTGATAAGCAAATAATTTGGTTATGATATAGTTTTATGCATCATGATTAAATAATTGGATATCGTTATTTGCAGGCACTATAGGGAACGATCCAATGCATGGTTTTTATTTACTGACCACATGGTCATCTCCTGACCAAGCGTGGAAGGTATAATAGCCACCGTAACCCTAACCCTTTTCAGTTCTTTCCCGCAGTTTGCGCTAGCGCGCAGAGGATGCTCTGCTTGGCTTTCATGGCAGCCATCGGTCCTCTGCTGCTCCGGTTGTCTTGAGTCTTGGTTTAGTGTTGCATTTTTCACTGGTGTGTGGTTTGAAAGCCATTCTCAGTGGCTGTGGGTTCTCACTCTGCAAGCTTGTTAGAGATGATAGTTTCCCTTGGCTTGCTGTTTGTGTAGTCTTCCTTTCGTCATCCTCGTGGCTCGCTGTCCGCTCTAGCTTTCTCTTGCTGTCCTCGTGGCTCGCTGTTGCGTGAGGTTTTGTCTTGCAGGCTATTGAGTCTTTAGTTTGCAAATCCTGTAGGTGACAATGCTTCTAGGAGACTGTCCGTTTTTTCCATTAATAGGTAAATAATAATTTTAGAGTTCATTTACTTTGCAGCAAGCATCTTTGCTATTATAGTGGCACAAATAGATAATTATTTACTGACAGTAGCCCTTTACACTCCTTATAGGTGCTCGCCACTAAGTGCTTTCACGGTGGAGGAAGTATGCAATCAACTAACAAATATCATGGCTCCTGGCTTAGTTCGGGTAAGCCCTGTGGTCCATGTGTTGGGTTTTCACCCTGCTTGTATCAGGGTGGTCAATGGAATCATCCAGGGTTTGGGAAAACCTTCCTTGACTTGCCATAAGTTATATGGTTTATTTTTACAGGTTGTTTGTTGAAATACCCAGTTTCAAACCCTCGCTAATCGATGGGTAGACTCGGTTTAACTGAGCAATGTATTTAGTTTGATGTTTGGCTTTATGACATGTTTAAATTAATAGTTCTTGTAAAGACAATTCTGTCTTCGGGCTCGGTTTAGTTTATCAGTTGTTTAATGTTATACTCTGTGTAAATTTAGGGGTTTTACCCTTCTTGACTATAAATGAAGTTTGTGCACCCTGAAATAAATACTCTGTAAAAGTTTATGATTATAGTTTCTAAGACTGATACATACAGTCATTATTTAGTTGTATTCCTTACTCATTTTTGCTCACAGTTTATGAGCTAGGGTTTATCTTGTGGAAACCCTCGTTTTGAAATAAATTATTCTACTTAATTTTTAACAAATTTTAATACTTATTTAGTTATCTGATAATTAGTATTACAATGTGTTGTGGAAATCCTAGTTATAATAATTACTACTGTCTTTATGTTTGTCCTTAAAGGGCTGTAAGTAAATTATAATAACCTGGTTACTTAATGGTTACATAATTAAATAAATTTGGTTTATTACTTCAATGTTTTCATATTTGTAATTGTAATAATTATAAGGGTTTTAACTCTGTCTTTCTCTTTCACAGGTACACCCTGTTAGTAAAATAAAAAGACACAATTTCTTTTATAAGTATACATTTTGTTTATGTTGTTCAGTATTGTATTTTATTTCTGTGAAATGAATTTAGTTAGTTCTTTTAATGGTTAAGAAGAACTATTCTTATGGTTTATCCTAGGTTACTAATGTATATAAGAATATAGATAGATTTTGCTCAGACATATGAGCTAGGGTTTTTACCCTACTTTACTTTTATAATAAAAATTTATTTTCTGGTATTTTGTTAAATTCGATTACTGTCACAAGAGTTTAAAATTATTTTATGGATTAAAGAATTCTAGGTTAGGGTTTGTAGAAATAATCTCTGTCCTTCTTTTAACAATTACTCCAATTTGTAAAAGAATTTCTTTTGATTTGTAAACAATATTGTTTATGTTAATAATAATATTATTTGTGTTAATAATAATATTGTTTGTAAATACTATATTCTCTTAAGTTTATTTTTACATATATATATTATTAATAAAGACTGAGAACAGTCTATAATAGTTTAGTTTATTTGATAATATTATTCCTATAAGCTTGGTGAAAGAAGTAAGAATTTTCATATCTGTCAATACTCATTTACATAATTGGTCTGTAAGTGTGTAATGACAGTTCCTTATTAATAATACTTTATGCATAGGTTACTACTGTATTTTAATTATTGTAACTCTAAGAAAAAGAATACTGTAAGAGTTTTTAAGTTCTTATTTATTATATTCTTTATCTCAAATTAGTTTATCTTTAGAATTTAATTAGGCTACCAATCCTTACTAGAGTTCAGATAGTTGCAGGTAAAATAACTATTATTAGTAGGAAAGATATAAACTAACATAACCATATTTACACCCTTACTTAACATAAATAATAAGCATTTAACTGTCATTTCTATTTCTTCTATTTCAGTGTAGAGATATAGTTTATAAAAGAAGGTACTGTGTAAAAGAATGACTTACATCCTTGAACATACCGCTATTAGTAAATAATATGATCCTGTTCTTTTTCTAGTATTCTTAATGCATAGTTTGGTTCTAACAACAACCCTACTAAACATATTAATATTCTTTCTGGAAGCAACTATCTACTGAAAGAAAAGATTTCAATACTCTGAAAACATAAGTACTCTATTCATTTCAAATTCCTATCATACTTCATTCATTTTAAACACACTACCTATGCTAGAGTACGATCTGGTTTATTCCAAATGGGGAAAAACACAGGTAGGATTATTTTTCATCAAAGTATAGATTCAACATTAAAGCAACTAAGTGATTTCAAGCTTAACAGTTCACTACATAACATATAAATCATTCATTATTTGTTCATACTCAGATATAAACTTTAACACATAAATTAAAGATAGTAGAACCTGTTTTTAAAGCTAGATGACAACAGCGTTGGGAGGCCGTTCCTCCCTACCAACTCCTAGAGAGCACTCAAACAATGACTTCTCAGGACCCCCAAGCCTGTTCCTGGTCTCCTTGGCTGGAACAGGGTGGAGCAAACAACAAAGTACTAGTCCAATTACTTAGTACCAACTCTGCACTCCGCAACAAGATGTTTCAGCTGGAAAGTTGTACTATATCACTTCCTGTAGTTTACCCCTCAAACACCTTCCACAAAAATTCCCTTCCCAATGAATTCCTTGAAGCACATTCACCTGAATGATTCTTCTCCTGGAATGAGCAGCCTCAGCTCTCTTCAATGGGATTTTTTATTAAGATTGCCTAAGTCTTTTTGGGTTAGTTGTCATTAATTGAGCCACCTGCTCTGATCCCACTTTCTTGGGGAATCATGACCTCAAATGTAGGGAGGTTGCCACCTGCAACATTGGAAGTGTTTGAGGATGCTGCCACTTGTCTAATTTCTCTCCACCCAGTCTCCTCCAGTCTCCTCCACCAACTTGACCAATAACTCTCTTTTTAACAGCCCTCCCAAGCTGTTGTCTCCACTTTTATTTATTTAAAATTAAAATATTTAGAATTACATTCAATATCCTTGACTCTGCTGAGTCCTCATTTACAACTTAGTATTAAATTTAACATAATGTCTTGGAATAAAATCAAAATAAGATAATATTATTTTGCAAAATTGGGGCATGTGATAGGTTCCTCGCATGGATGAATGTAAGTGCTGAGCCTTTCTGACATTGGTTGTCAGATGTGAGTGCTGGTCCTTTCTGATAGGGTTGTGGGATGTGTTCCCACATGGTCAGATGTGAGTGATGGGCATGCCTTTCTTATATGACTATAGGATTGGTTCCTACATGATTATATATAAGTGTTGGGCAGGACATTCTAACTTAGGGTTAGATATAAGTGCTGGAAGAAGACCTACATGGAGGCTAGGCCTACAACCAACATGAAAAAGGGCTAGCTCTGTATAAATTCCTGTGACAAGAAGAATCAAGAGATAGCACCCGTAATGATGATCCAACATAGATGTTCCAGAACTAGAGATGATACAGATCGAGTGATGATCCAGATCCAATGATGATGATTCAGATCGAGTAATGATCTAGATACAGATGAAGATGACTTGAAGATGATGAGGAATCAAGGATGATCTAGATGATACAGAGAAGAAGAATTGTGCTGATAAATTGTGTTGAGAGAATACCTTCCTAGTTAAGAGGGAGTGTTGATGTAATTGTAACTTCGAAATGTATTCACTTGTATTTCTTATGTATTGTACCTCGATGTTTATTTTGGGAAGTGTTTGTAATGTAATTGAGTCGTGTCATTCCCCAATTTTTCGATCAGGAGTTTCTATAATGTAAAGAAGTCATGTCAAGTCAATGTGGGTAACCCTCCTATTGTTCAAGGGTTAAAGTCCCTGCAGTTTCGGGGCCCTAGGGTTGTTAGACTCACCTAGTGAGTTATTGTCAAGTCGAGAATTAGTATAAATAGAGAGTGAGTCTCTCTATTTATCACACACTCACTCACACTTAGTTGTAGTGAATAGTTGAGGGAGAAGTTGTTGGGGCTATAAAGAAAGAGACTACTGCTGTCGGGAGATCATCTTACTGTTTTGGGTTTTACTTTTGGTACTTATTCTATCTCTGAGGAAGTTGCGGGGTTTTCTCCATTTATGGTTTTCTCGAGGAAAAACATTGTGTTCATTGTCTCTTGTGTTTGATTGTTGTTCTTGTTATTCTCTCAGTTAAAGATCCTAACATAATGCTAGCTTAGTGTTAAAAATCTAACACATTGGTTAAACCAAAATGCATGACTAACCATTTAAACAATCCTTCCTTGGTCTTGAAAGTTGTTTTCCATACATCAGTGGACTCGATTGGAATCTAGTGATATCTTGACTTGAGGTTGAGTTTCGTAAAGAACTTAGCACCTTTCATATTGTCAATGAGTTCATCAATCCGTGGAAGAGGGTATATATTCTTCATTGAGATTTTGTTGAGAGCCCGATCGTCGATGCAGATATGCCAATTCCTATCTTTCTTCGGAACTAGGACGCCTGGACTTCCACAAGGAGAGGAGCTGGGGTGAATATGACCCTTATTGATTAAATCTTGTATTTTCCTATGAATCTCTTCATTTTTTAGAATGGATCTTCTGTAAACAGATGCTTTAGGTAATGAAGAACTAGGAACAAGTTCAATGGACTATTTTACCTGACAGTGCAGAGGTACTCCATCTGGTGCTTAAAATATGTTATGGTATTCTTCAAGAATGTTGTCAATCTATTGTTGTTGTTGTCTGGATCTTTGTTGGCTGATGATTCAAATCGTTGCTGTAGTATTTTTGGAATGTTGAGGCTTGATCATGATTAGTGTGAAGTTTTGAGCATGATTGATAAGCTTCTTTGTTTGTTTGGCAGATATCATAGCAACCGTTGATGTGGGTTGTTGCTTTGGTATGCCATACCATCAATTTCATATTTTGAAAATCACCTTCTGAGGTCGTGACTAATATTTACTGTGTCGATCCCATAGGTAGGGTTCACCAAATAGAGCATCAGCTATGGAAAGCGGTGCCACGTCACATAGTATTTCATATTCAAAGGGATTAATGAAGGAGGCAAGTTTGCATTGTTGTGTGATCCTTAGTTCATGTCCATCCTTCATCCAACCGATATTGTAAGGCTGAGGATGCGGAGTGGTGACAAGGCCTAATTTCTTCATAATATCTTCAGAAATGAAGTTCTTATGGCTACCATTATCCACAATCAGATGTAATGGATTAGTCTGAGCCCATATCCGTGTATGGAACAGGCGCTTTCGTTCCTCCTCATCAACAATGGTTGAGGCTGTTGGAGTGGTCGAGGTCAAAGCCAAGAGATTTGATGCATCTGGATCAAATTCTACCAAGGTTATGTCGGACAAGTCGAATGTCGACAATTTTTCCAAAAATTTCTTCTAAGATTTTCATTTTAAAGTATCATTCCATGTTGAAATGTGATAATCACACCATTTCACGGCAAGGAATTGTTTGCTGCGATCCCTCTTGTATTTCTGAAAGTTCTTCTTTTTATGATCGGGATTTGGCGAAGTCGACTAATAAGTGTTCTTGAACTTGTTGAAGTCGGCTGGTGACTTCTTGTCAGGTGTTTGACCTATTGGCTTGTTCACGAAACGTGTTTTTCCTTTCTGTTTAAATTCAATCTTGTTGGCGTAATGAAATGCATCCACAAGCATGTTGACAGTCAAAATATCCATTTCTTGTTGAATGTACTGGGATAACCTACTGACGTACTCCAAGACAATTAATTTCTCTTCTTCTTGGACGCCAAGTCTAGCGATGAGTCGATAGAACTCATCAGTGTAACTCTGTACAGACTGTTCTTTCCATTGACTTAGCTACTGCCACTTCTTCTACTATTATTCAAGGTACTTGGGTGGGTAGAACTCCTTTTGGACATATTCGACAAATTTTACCCATGTGTGGATGGGGTCTTCTTATTTTTCGATCTTTATTGATAGATTCTCCCACCAGCAGTGTACAGAGGTTGACATCTTCAAGGACGCAATGGTGATATTTTCCTCTTTAGAGAGTTGATTCACAGTGTAGTACGATTCTAGTTATTGTACCCAACTATTAACGGATTCTGCGTCAATATTTCCTTCAAGGTTCAGTATTTCCATATTTATTTTCACTTTGAAGGGGTTGATTTTATCGAAGTGAGATTGCGTCAAGGATTCCCCAAAGTTCATAGTCACTCTCATGAGAATCTCGTTGAACTGGGTGAACATTTTGGTTCCCTAGTGAGCCAGTGCTTTTTCTATGAGTTTCTTTGTCTCGTTAGTTGCATGTCTATTGTCTACTTCTTCAACCATCTTTTCTGAAGTCAAAGAAAGTGTCTGCTTGTGTTGTTGAGTTTGCGAGCGTGTTTGAACAAGAATCAGTTAAATAAATTTGATGGAAGTACTTATGTAACTTAAGTTCTGAACAATATCTTTCTTTGATAACAATGATCCAGGCCATGTCCACGTGCACGATGGGGACAACAGTCGACTGAATGACTCAAGCACTATTATGGTGGAAGCATATAAGAAGAATCAGCAAAGCAGGAAACACACTAGGTCGACAAGAAATATACACATAGACAATATGTAAGATTCGAACCAATTTATTAATTCTGCTGCATGAAAGATGGAGGAATCAGATAGATATATATATTACATAATGTACATGCTTATATAGGATGTTGAGATGCTTGGGTGACTACCCACTACGTTCAGTTACTAAAGAAGCTATAATGGTTCATAAGTTCAACCGTCGTAAAACATGTTGGTATGGTGTATGTCAAGGCGGACCTGTCGAGGGAGGAGAACCTGTCGAAGGCAAACCTATCGAAAGAGAACCTATCGGCTGAACCATGGATGAACATGTCAAGGCATACCTATTGTGGCGAACTTGTCGAAGGCAAACTCGGCTACTAGTTGGATCAGTTACAACACAATTGCAATTCATTCACACTTTGTCCCTATAATTTATTAGGTTACAAAATTTCAAATAGCACCCTATTTTTTAAGTACATTGAACACAATACCTACCTTTTTCATATCACATAGTTTTAACCATTATAATGTTAACAAAACAAAAACAAAAACAAAAAACTCTTAAGATTATTTTTACTATATTTCATAATATCTTTAGAGTTGTGATTGTAAATTGTTTAACCATATATATTCCATAAAATATAACAATTTTTAATCTAACAAATTGTTTACATCATTTTCTATTTCCATCATCATCTACAATCTCATGTAAGTGCATATGGTCTAATGATTTATCTAAACTACCAAACAACTTTTCATAAATTTGTTAGCACAGTGTAAAACTGAGGCTTAAGTTGAAATTGACAAAGGAGGTTAAGGAGAATGCATTTGGTTTAGCAGAGGCACGAGCAGAGGTAGTTGTTAGCACAGATTTGTTCCATATGACTTGAAGAAATTTTGGGGTAAAAAGAGAACAAAATTCATATTGGAGATCAAGAAAGGATGTTTTCTGGTTTTTTTGTCTAAGTAAAACTTGGATTTTTTCTTTGACATATCGGAATAACTCAGCAATTTGCTCCGAAATTATTGGAATAACTCAACAATTTGCTTCGATGTTATGAGAATAACTTATCAATTTGAGCCGACACTTTTTGAAAAAGGAAGTTAGTTTCGCTTCTTTATCCTTTTCGGAGTAATTGGGTAAGTCAAGCCGACATTGTTGGAGGAACTCTGCAAGATGATCTAATTGACCAACGAGTGCTGAATTTTTGAAACATTTCAGTAAGTATCACCAAAATGGCAGGCAATGGAAAATTTAGGGGAAACTCGTCAAGTGTCGCCCAAACAGTCAGAGCAATTCAAGAAGTATAAGACACAACCAGTTTTGGATAAACTCGTCGAGTGTCATCGATACTATCGGAGCAACTCAAGAAGTATCGTCGATCTTGTCGGCGGTGTTATTTCCTAGGAGGTTAAAGGAAAGAGAAAATGAGAATAAATTTAAAAAAAACAAAGGAATCTTTGTTTCCTAGGTGATTTAAACATTGAATCCATGAAATTAATGGATCATCAGTGTTGATTTAGGGAGGTGGAAGGAACTGATCACTTGCCAGTTTTCTTGTCCATTGCATGTGCCTACAAATTCCTGAGTTTTGCTCCTGATGAGTCAATAGAAGGTCATTCGAAGATGCTCTAAACAGTCATTTTCATCAAGCAAGGTTGAGGCCTAGATGTCAATGTTTTCCATTTTGATCGATCACACGCATCACAATGTGCTTTCCTGATTTGTTTTGCGATCATGCCGATTCTGCCACCTCAGAATTTGTTAGGATTTAGAATGCTTGTTTCGGTTTGATTCTCTTCATGTCACTAATTTTTGCACTTTGTTTTGAGATTTGTCTTGGGAGAAAATTGAAATATAAATGTAACCTCAATAGAGGAGAACAAGGTTTGACATTCATTTTGGAAGCCTCTATGCTTGGTTTTATAGCTCTAAAATTTTATTGGAAGTAATTAATGCATGAGTATTTTCTGAGTTCCTGAGATTCATCAAGGTGTTTAATGTTCAATCTGTGTTTTCGGTACGCTCCATTTTCATGAATGTGTAAAATTCTGCTAATACGTTTCTAGATTGTATGCAAGGAATTCGTTCTTTGTTAAGCACTCCTTTCATCAAAAATCGTATTTGTGATGTGTTTATAATGACTGTCATAGAATTCACCCTCTATTAGGTCATCTATTTCATTTATTAGCCTTTATTGTTGCTTCCTCTAAAGGTGTTTCAAGAGATTATCCATAGATAGGTGCCTCTTGTTTCATTGGGATTCTTCTCATTTTCACCTGTCATCACTTAAATTTATTTGACTGAATGTTAACACTCACATTGCCTCATATTACGAAGGATAATCACCAGTAATTATGTTGTAAGCCCTTGAATGTTTCAGACTTTGACTTTATTTCCCAATGATGTTTTACGTTTGTCTATCTTACACTCTTTAAAATATAAACAACATGTTCCTCTCAGAAATCTATCCTTCTGAATGCTCGTTGTAAGATATATGTATATGTAAATGGTCCTTGTGACCCTAAGAGAGCCCCCTCTGGATTTATAGGCTAGAATATAGCCTAAAGACTTGTTTGAAATGGTTACCCTAGTGATTTCCTAGTCACAACCATAGGAAAACTACTGGGTTCTAACATCTTGGCGTCATTGCAGGGGACTAATTTTTATTATCTCCTTGGAGGAACTACATTGTCCTAGATCTATGAGTTGGTTGAGTAGCTGATCATAGAGACATGTTGGTTGTATATGCTCTAACGACTCCATTCAAATATTTTGGAAGGTGACTCCACTAGGAATACTAGCAGCCAGAAGGACCGATATGAAGAGAAATTGTTGGCTCAATCCCAACCAACAAAACCTAGTTGATAGGAGTTCCCACTCTGTTGACCCTCGACTTGCCGCAATCTCCCTGAGCACTGGTCTGAACAGGTTTTACCCTATCCAACAACACCTGTGAAGCAGATGCAGTCTCACCCGAGATGTTCAAGGGAGGGATGATGTAACCAATTTTCTGTATAATGGAAGAGGACTATAGACATCGACAATTCATCAACTTATTCATCAGATCTAACCAGTTGTTTAATCATTCACATAACCATTCATCATGACTAGTCGATAGATCACGTCATTCATTCATAGTAGAAACATCATATAACAGAAATAACCATACTGTCACACAACATATCTATGAAGATAACATCATTCGTAAGTATTAAACATTACATCATAGATCCATGTCACACATACACACCATTGGATTGCAGGAACATATATAAAAGACAGAAAAAGACAAAAGATAACAATATTTTAGATCAACCTTGTCTCTTCATATTACTTCTGCGCAATAAATCACAGATTCAAAATAGACAAAAAGTTAACCCTCAGTCATGAATCAAGATAGCAAAGATTCAGGTTACAACCCTTGATCATAACCAATAGATTCCCATAGATGCCCCTTACATTCACAATTCTTCTTCTATTTATAGGCTTGTGCCTTTACATTCATGGTCCGCTTCTAACCAAATCCTGATTAATTCTACCAACTAATGACCAATATCCACAAAATATGGTCAAAAATACAAAAAGTGACACAAAATATTCAAAAAGTAGTCTATCTTCTGCCTTGCACGCTATCTTTGTCTTGTGCGGTGTCTTCAGAGCTTGTGCAACATCTGCAATGTTGCACAACTAAATGATCCTTAATGCATTGCCAATAGGCACCCAACACAGTCTTGTGGATCATCCTCAAGCCATGTCAAGTGGACATGGTGTACTCAAAAACTACTCA
The DNA here is from genome assembly GCA_001517045.1 of Pseudotsuga menziesii. NCBI lineage: Eukaryota > Viridiplantae > Streptophyta > Pinopsida > Pinales > Pinaceae > Pseudotsuga > Pseudotsuga menziesii. The sequence continues at coordinate 887,763 of LPNX010653601.1, read as the reverse complement.
CAGATAATTGTGTGTCGTTAGCCTGGAACTTGTCGAACCATGCAATTTGCTGCGTCTGCCTTGTCGATGGTCAATTTCTCCTTAAATTAGAACACTACTTGCTCTTCCAGACACAACTATTGGTTGTTGAAATTCTTTCGTCTATTTTCCACTGTCTGGGTGGCTACTTGTTGCATAGAAAAGTTCTTCAGCTGTAAATTTTGAATCCTACGTGCCACATTGAAAGCCATTCAAGCTCTCACAACCTTGTCATTCCTTACATTCAAGCTCAGCCCAGACTTCCTGAAGTCAATCCCACTCCATGTTTCTGCATACTTTGTCAAGTGGGGCAATAACTTGGCCCCCTTTCGGATTCATCGTGGGTTTCTTGGTCTACACCCCATACCGACTAAGAGATATATAGCCAAGGATGACATTGCCAAGCACATTCATCTTGGACGAGCTAGCCCACATACTTGCAACTTCTTCTTCAATTACCTCTAGTGAAACATGCTCACTCAAAATATCCCCTGTGTCAAGGGTGTTATGCATATCATGTCAATATACCTACCCTCTTACGAAGCTGATACCTTCTCTAGTCGGAGCCACTACCTTACGCAGTGGAGCTTCCTTCAATGGCCCTTTTGATCACTTCTGTAACTTCACATAGTTCAACTCTGCACAATGGTGTCCTCTCTACGAGCGGGCTTGTTCTTATAATACCAACTCGACTCAATTGTCATCATTATCATATCGAGTTCATTATCATGAATAAATCATTCATTTATGATCCAATTACATAGTCGATTCTACCAACACACCACTTGGATTTGCTATCATTAGACTATCTAATTCTCCTATTTCTCTCTCTCTCTCTCTCTCTTTCAGTGCCTCAAGCACTCTATGACTCTGGACCTATCCTATAGGGATTCAGGCGGATACCATTCACCAGTTTTGGTAGCACCGCTCCATCTAATTGCTGTAGTTGAACTGCCCCCTCAGAAGCAATAGAATTAACAAGATATGGACCTAACTAGTGCATCTGCAACTTATCTGGATGCTTTTGGAACCTGCTGTCATATAAAAACACCAAATATCCTTGCTGAAATAGTTTTTCTTGATATGGCGATCATGCCAAGCCTTTTGTCGATCCTTCTTGAAATGCTAATGGAACCCTGCAATAAAGCGGTCTTCTTCGAGTTGTATCAACTACGCCATGCACTCTTCTAGCGCTGCTTCGTCATCCATGCCCATCGGAGCTGCAATGCACAAACTAGGAACAATGTATTCCATAGGCATGACTGCCTCTTGCCTGTATACCAATTTGAACAGTGTTTTCCCCGTCAATATCTTGCAGGTGGTGCGATATGCCCACAATACTACTGGAATCTTCAAATCCCCGTCATCTCGGTTAGTGTTACATACCTTTATAAGTGCATGCTCTAAGATCTTGTTGAATTCTTCTATAGTCCCATTCTCCTACGAATGATATGGTGTACTTTTCTTATGCTGAATCTACAACTCCTCCATTAGTGCTCTTACCGTGCGGTTGATAAAATGGATGCCTTGGTCGCTCATCAATATCCTTGGGCATCCAAACCGCACCATGATGTTGTCAAATAGAAATCTTGTTGCTATCGCAACAGTGCAATCCATGACTAGTGCAACCTTCGCCCACCTCTTCAAGTAAGTTGTTGTTGTGATTATGTACTGTGCACCAATTGGCTTCCTTGGTGGGTTGATTGGTCCCACAAAATCCACATCCCATTTATCAAAAGGTTGCAAAGTTACCTGGGGTACCAACGACATCTCATCCCAATGCGATGGTTTTCTAGTGCGTTGACAGTCATCGCAGCTCTGCACATAATCTGCCACATCATTATGTATTGTGGGCCACCAAAGCCCTGCGTGAAGTACCTTTCTTGTAGTATCATGGACCACGTAGTGTCCTCTAGTAACTCCTGCATGTCCTTCCTCTAGAATATGCTCTTGTTCATGTGGTAGGATACATCGCCGTAAAATTTCATCTGGTCCAAGATTATACAAGTGTCCAGTGATCAACTAAAAATAAGAAGCTTTAACCATCAACTGCTTCTTTTGACTTGTTTAAAGTTTTCCTGGTGTGACCCCTATCAACAAAAACTGGATTATTGGAGCATAATAGTCATCTTTGATGTCAACTCTGAATAACTGCGCATCAGGAAGTTCACCTTCAATATTATTAGGCTCCTCGCCTATCTCTATTCTAGACAAATGATCATGGCCATCATTCAAGTGACCCAGCTTTACAATTATTTCAAAATCAAAATACTGAAAGAGAAGTAGCCAGTGGGATATATTCCTCCCCAACACAGGATTATTGACCAGATACTTCAATGCAGAATGGTTAGTAAACATCTTGAAGTGACCACCTAAAAGGTAATGCCTGAATTTATACAACACATAGAACATCGCCAGACCTTCTCACTCCGTGGTCATGTAGTTTTTCTCAACAAATGAAAACTTTTGATTAGCGAAAGTGATCGGGTGATCCAGGTCTCCTTCACCCAACTGCACAAACACTACTCCTAGCGCAACAGAAAATGCATCAACATGGACATGGAACTCCTTGTTCCAATATGGGAATCCAAGTATTGGCGCTGAATCCATCTTGGCCTTCAGTGTGTCAAAGTTACCTTGAAATTCTGGAATCCATACAAAGACAACGTCTTTCTTCAGTAGTTTCTCCATAGGGGCAGTAATCGCAGCAAATCCCCTAATGAATTTGCAATAATACCCCGTGTGCCCCAGCGCCGCCCTAAGCATCTTCACATTTGTTGGGGTGGAAAAATCAAAATGAGCGCTATCTTTATAGGATCAACCAATAATCCTTGCTTGCACACAATGTGACCCAACAGTATCCCAAATGGCTCACAAAAAATGCACTTGTTGGAGTTCAACACGATTTGATGTTGTCGACACCTTTCCAGCATCAGTCGAAGGTTTTACAAATGATCCTTGATTAGACCATACACTTTTCAATCATCCATATATACCTGTAGGAGCTTCTGAATGAAATATTTAAATGCCGTGACAACAACTCAAGAGAATACTTCAGGTGCATTCTTCAACCCAAAAGGCATCACTGTGTATTGGAAGCAGCCCCATTCAGTGACAAATGTCATTTTATGTCGATCTTCCTTTGTGATTCTTATCTGGTGATAACCATAAAATCTATTTGTAAAAGAGTACATCTCCTGACCTCCCACTCCTTTGAGTACTTCATCTATGAATGGTGTTGGGATTGGGTCATGCATATAGGCATCATTCAGTTTTCTTAAGTCGACACAGATTTGAACTTCACCGTCTTGTCTTAAACCACCATAGGACTTATCTATTCTGATTCTTTCACTGGTACAATGATTCCAACATCCAGCATCCGGTCAAGTTCATCCTTGACTCTTTCTTTGTATTGCGGATTTAGGTGATACTGCCTCTGTCTTACTAGTTTCACATCTGGCTTTAATGGGATTTTCATCTCTCCTAGATCACCCAATATCCCCTTCATTTTTGAGAACTTTGTCAGAAAGAGATCCTGGAATTCATGACTCAGATCCATGATCTTTGCCATGGTCTCTTCATCCTAGTAGTCCCCAACACTTCCAAATTTTGGATTCTCCTCCATTCCAATGTTAACTTTTCTAATCGTCAACGGCTGATTCATTGGATCAGTCGATATATCTAGTCATGTGATGTAACTACTTCCTTTTTTCTCCAAAATATTGATATTCTGTATCTCATCATCATTCTCGGGTTTACCAGATACATTATAGCATTCCATCATCGATTGCATGTGGCAATGCACATGTGGATCCATGGGATATGCAACTAGTACAACTTTTAAAACTATGTCCCGAATGATCTGAAGTGCATTGTTGAATTCAGGATTAGCATTTGAGAAACTAAGGTATGCGCAAAGAAAACCGCCAACTCTTCCCAAGTGGTTATTTCTATATGCAGCTCTACTGATACATACCAGGATCTTATCATTTCATCCAAGGTGTGAATAAAGGCATGGACCCATTCATCCTTCGGTCGTGATTCCCACAATGTTTGGCATTCCATCAAATGGCCGCTAGGGTCATTCCGTCCATCATACTTTCTAGCGTGATACACTTCTGTGTTTCCAAAGAGAACTATCATCAACCATCGACATTGCGCCCATATAGTAATTGTCTTTTCATGAGTCGCCTACCATTGTGATGGAGTAGCTTTTAGTGCTTCCTCCATTGCAAACAATCACTGCGGTTCCGAGACCTTTTCTTCAAACTCCATTAAGAACGTTGAAATTTCAGGTAGCCCTTCATAAACTGGTAATTCTACAATATCAGTTGCTACATGAAACAACAACTGTGTGATCATACCACATTTCTTGAATGACACCTCATGCATGCGATTTTACCAGTTTTATAACACATCGTCAGAATCAGCAGTTGGGTGGATATAATCTTCATAGATGTTGTAAGCATGATCCCATCCCCTGAAAACTTCATCCTTCACTGGTTACCTATATCCTCGTCCTTCGTTGGGATCCATAGGCACGATGACTCTAATATCTTAATTCTTAAATGTCATCATCCGCTTACTGAATTTAATTACTGCCATACTATTGTTGGCCCATCCAATATTCAGTAGTGCGGGATATGAGCCTTCACCATTAACAACTTCAATCACATCCAAATATGCATAGGTCTTCATACCTTCAACATCTATGACCAGGTTAGAGACCCATCCTTGGTTGTACCTTATCCTGATTAGACAAGCGCAACTGCATAGGGGATCAACCCAACGTCAGCCTCCCCATATTTTTCCATGTCTTCTTTGTTAGAATATTTACATCGAAACCCAGATCCATAATGACCGAATCGACTTCATAGTCCCCAATATGAATGTTCATGCGTATCTCCTTACCAGTCTTTTTCTTGTGTAAAGAGTTCACTGCGGAATCCTTCCATTCCTTACCCAGGCGGTGCAAAAAAAATTTAATCTCAACTAGAGTATCGGGATCTCTTTCCAGTGCTAAAAATATCTCAAAGAAGTGTTGCAAGGTACCATCCTACTGTGATGGTCCTACCTCCAATGAAGAATCAAAAGAAGATGGAATTTCATAGACAAGTGACTTACCAATATTTCTTTCGATCACATCCCAGGCTCCAAAAAATGTCTCCTTTTCAGTTGCGATATCAAACAATTCCTTCTTCTATCCAACCAATTGAATCTACGGGCAGGGCCCATCCTCTCCTATTGTGGATCCTGTGCGAGTGACAACGACAACATCAGAATTCTCTATTCTAGGCTCCACTAAGATCTTCGCAACTGTCGGCCCTTGATTCTGGTTCATTGACGGATTCTAAGTCAGAGGTGGATTCTGGTTCAATGAAGGGTTCATGGGTTGATTCACGGCTTGATTCTGAAGTGGAACTTGAGTCTGGGCTTGGTTCTGCAACTAGTTTTGGTTTTGTAGCTGGTTTTGAGTCTGTAATTGGTTTTGATTCTACAACTGAGGAACGTTCCCAACCTGCCATCTTGCGATTAGTTGTGGGAAGTTCTCGATAGTATGATCAATCACAATATAGTACGTACATGAACACTGTAAGTGTGGACAATCTCTTTGGTAATGTCCAAATACCCCACAATTGTAACATTGGACAGATCCACGACCTCGTCCTCCTCCTCGTCCAAAACCTGCCCCTCTTCCTCGGAATCCTCCTTGCTGTTGGTACTGCGGCTGAGCCATTTGTTGCGGTGGGAGATTTGGCTGCTGCTGAACATAGTGCGCAGCTTGAACATATTGGGGCTATGATTGAGGCATTGCCATTTGATTGTACTGTGGCCGTGGTGCAAACTGCGGCTGCAGTGAAAACTGTGGTTGTGGCTGTGCTGGTATAAATTGCATCTACGGTGGTGGTGTGTACTGTGGTTTTGGTTGAGAGATTACCATCTAAGGCTTCGACTATGGTTGATGTACCGTGCGATGATCTTCGCCGTTCACAAATTATGAATCATAGTTTGTTTCCTGAAGTAGATCATATGCACGACAGTCTTTGTCTTCATGCCCCACCGATCGAAAAAATAAATAATATAAGTTGGCTGGATTTGAAACTATCTTTTGCATCTAGCTACATTCTTCATGCTGTGTCCATAGACTTGATATATGTGACACCATGGTACGTTGCCACAACTCAATGGGTTCGGAACCTCGGATAGCAGGTAAGTCCAGAATTCAGGGAAAGTATCTTTAGTGTGTCCATATGTGCGACAATGAGTGCACCAAATATCTTCGCGATTCTCTCTCATTTTCTTGATGTCTTGCAATTGCAGTGTCAAGTTTTCCAGATGTGCCTGAATTTGGTTCATACCAGCTACATTCTCCCCAACAGGTGAATCTTCTAACTTCATTGCAATATCCAGAGCCTTGCTCTGTGTCATGATCTTCTGCTGCATCAGCGGTTGTCGGATATGACGTACCAAATATGCGATAAACCACTATTTTTGCTGAACATCGCTCATATCAAATATAGCTCGTGCCATCAACGTGTTAAACCTTTGATCGAAGTCCCAAACAGTCTCATTAGGAAATCGCTTAATCTCTTTTAACTCAATAATGTATTGCACTTGAGATTTGGGCTTCCTAAATTCTTCGATTAGTCCCCTCTGAACTTCATCCAATGTTTTTGTAGGGGTTCCCATAGGAACCTGTATAAATTTCATGTACCAATATAGCGCACGAACCTGAAGAGTAGTCACCAGTTGGCCCTTCTTGACATCATCATTTGTGGCCTGTCTAACAGTCCATACTGCCTCACAGAGAAACCAATACTATGCAGGGTCATCATTCCCATTTCCATGAAACAAAGATAACTTTGTGTTGTTTCCCGCCATCATGGTCCTTCTTCCTACAGATGCTGACCTACTAATAGAATGTTGTTGACACATCAGGAAAGTTGACGTGGAATTTGTGTTTCTCCTTGAGTTTGAAGTAGTGCACTGAGGCATTGGTACGTTGTTGCTAGGGTTTGATCTTACTGTTGTCCTAGGCATAGTCTAAGTCCAGTCATCCTCTTCATAACTGTAGGGTCTCTTCATCCCATGTGGTATTCCTTCACGGTTTTGCGTTTTGATCATAGCAGGACCTTCCCATGTCCTCTACCTATTCTCTTATCGAAACCTTTCTCCTCCCCTCGTACAACCAATTTATTCCTCAACTTCCCTCATAGTCTCGTCGAAACTTGCACCCATCTACCCCTTATATTCCCATCCGTCTCCCCCATTTAGTCAAAGTATCCACCACCTTCGCACACCATAGTTCTACTACTCTAGGTGCATCTTCAGTATACCATTTTCATAGACAAACATTTTAATTGATAATTGTAGAGATAATAAGAAACTACCTCTGGGCCCATTGAAAAATTCCCTTTGTTCTTCATCGTAGGACTTGGTAGTGTCTACTGCAAACTCAGTGATATATCCTTCTAGGGTACTGTCCATCCAGACCTCAACAACTCACGACGCTCGATTGTCAGTTTCTTGTAGTTTCTGGATCAATTCAGGGGTCCAGGATGTTGGTTATCCTCCTTGTAAATTGTCTTCTTATATGTGAACTATGCCAACCACTTGTATAGTATGATGGGAAACTCATAGAGAAAATACTCGTGAGGACCGTCGTGTATGTATCTTGCCAACCACTTGTCTGTCGTCAGTCCAAGGTTCTAAGTTTTTGCTTCAGCAAATTCTTGCAGCTTTAGATCAAACCAATCTTGAATTTCTAGTCACGTTGGATGCCACATCCAATCTTGAATTTTTGGTCACATTGAATTCCACATACCCTCCTCTCAGTCGCAACAAGGTCCCAAAAATGGAACCATTTGTTGGCTCAATCCCAAAAAAAAAACCTAGTCAACAGGGGTTCCCAATTTGTCGACCCTCGACTCACCCTGATCTCCCTGAGCACTGACTCAGACAGGTTTTACCCTATCCAGTAACACCCGTGAAGCAGACACAGTCTCACCCAAGATGTTCAAGGGAGGTCTAACGAAACCAAGTTTCCGTAGAATTGAAGAGGACTATGGGCATCGATGATTCATCAACTTATTCATCAGACCTAATCAAGTTTTTAATCATTCACATAACCATTCGTCATCACTAGTCGACAGATCACGTCATTCATTCATAGCAGAAGCATCATATAACAGAAATAACCTTACTGTCGCACAACATTTCTATGAAGATAACATCATTCATAAGCAGTAAACATTGCATCATATATCCATGTCACACATACTCACCATTGGATTGCAGGAATAAAAATAAAAGAGAGAAAACAGAGAAAAGATAACAGTATTTCAGATCAACCTCGTCTCTTCATATTAATTCTGTGCAATAAATCACAAATACAAAACAGATAGCAATTTAACCCTCAGTCATGAATCAAGATAGCAAAGATTTAGATTACAACCCTTGATCATAACCAATAGATTCCCATAGATGCCCCTTACATTCACAATTCTTCTTCTATTTATAGGCTTGTGCCTTTACATTCATGGTCCACTTCTAACTAAATCCTAACTAATTCTACCAACTAATGACCAATATCCACAAAATATGGTCAAAAATACAAAAAGTGACACAAAATATTCAAAAAGTAGTCTATCTTCCGCCTTGCACGTTATCTTTGTCTTACACGGTGCCTTTTGAGCTTGTGTAGCATCTACGATGTTGCACAACTAACTGATCCTCAACCTATTGCCAAAAACAATCCTGATGCTGAACCTTTTCAATAAATTTTTGATCCAGAGAGACTGATTCAAAGGGCCAAGAAGGTGCAAAGGTTAGTTATACCTCAATTAGATAGAACTCTTTCTTTACCTTCTGAAGGTGTTGTTTCTATTAATGGTATATATGAGCATTGTGATGAATAATTTTAGCAAGTTTTCCCTAGGAATAAGTCTGATTCTATCCTTTCTGAAGTAGTTTTAGACCCCTCTTTATTCGAGTTCTCCCATACTTCATGGATACCTGATATCTTAGAGTCTCTACGTAGGGATCTTCAACCCTTGTCTGACCGAGAGTGCCCACTGTTTTCCTCTGAATTAGCCTCATTAAACTCCACTTCCATAGAGAATTATGCTGCCATATCCTTATTTCCCACCAATTCAAAGCTTAAGCAGCCTTCATCATCTAGTTTCATAGCCCCTCACAGCTCTGCAATTCCCCACAGCACTGTGATTTTTTCTGTCACACCATCTTCAACTCCTCTTGGAAACCTTACTACAACCCCAGGAATGACTAATATGTGTGTCCCTGTATTTCTCCCTGCTACTCTTCATGACCTTCCCCAGGGATACTCCCAAAGTCTCAAACAATTTAATAGGGAGAGGGGGTATTTAGTTGAGGAACACTTGGGATGGTTTTTATACTAGATATACTTTGAGGAAGTAGACCATGATGATGTTAAAGCCATACTGTTTGCCCAAATTCTGGTTGGAGAAGTAAGCAGATGGTTCAAAAGTTTTCTAGACAACTCCATTCAGAAGTATCAAGCTTTTGAATATTCTTTCAAGGAAAAATGGGCATACAAGGAAAACCCCAAGTAGTATTTGTCCCAATACCATTCCATGAGGAGGAGGGAGAGTGAATCTGTCCAAGAATTTTCTCACAGATTTATAAAGATATATAAATCCATCCCTTCCCAATTCAAACCTCACCCTGGTTCTTCCCAACTCCAATATGCTGAAGCCTTTGATTGTGAATTTACCTTGTTGTTGAGTGAAAGAAAATCAGCCTCCCTATCCGATATGATGAATGATTTCATAGAGGTAGAGGTAAACCTGAATGCTTCTAGAAAGAAGAAGATGGATGAGGGAGAATGGAGGATATAAGAGGGAGATATAAGGAAGGATAAAGAGCTTGGACAACCTTCTTCCTCTAACTCACAAGAGGCCAAGATCGACATGATGATGAAAACCATGGAAAAGTTGATGGAGAGACTCACTGTGGACAATAGACCACCTCCCAAGGAAAATCAAGAGCAATAGAATAGAAACTAGAATGTTAGAAGGACCCAAATCCTCCAAAATAGGTAGAGTGATCCAGATGGAGATCGGTGGCCACCCACCTATTCCACTGGCTCAAAACAATTGTCCATTGTGGCAGTTTCCTAGTTATTTTTCGGTAGTTTTTCGAGTCCTAAACTTTCGGGGCCATTTTGAGGCCTTAAACGATGATTTTTGGAGATTCGGGGCCAAATGGTTGCCATCAGCATGCATTTGCTTGACCAAAAGTTGTAAAGCTTAGATAGACCTTTCCAACAAGCTATCGAACGCCCAAATCGGAGATCGTATGCAAAAGTTATGACCCCGGGAATTTGA
>LPNX010653601.1:845457-874893 GCA_001517045.1 Pseudotsuga menziesii | reverse complement strand
CGACCTCCCATGGCAGAAGAAAAGAGAGACGACGGAGCAGGAGATCCTATCAAGTCGTTGCTCGAGGAAGCCCTCGAGCGACAGAGGAACGAGATGATGGATAGTTTTGCCCAAATCCTTCGGCGAATGCCGACCGCAGCCAGTGCATCTTCAACGAGCAGCCGGTTCGGGGATGCAACTCCCTTTAAGGTACAAGTTAACTTTGATATTCCTTTATTTGAAGGCAATATTGATGCAGATGCCCTGGATAATTGGTTGAATGTTCTAGAAGGGTATTTCTCTGTTCACAATTTTTCCGACAGAGAAAAGATCACCTTTGCGCTCCTTAAGGCAGTCCCCCATGTCCAACACTGGTGGAGTACTTATTGTGAGCAAAACTTATCAGACGAGTCTGAAATGTTTGAAACAATTCCCACTTGGGCCTCTTTCATAGATGCCTTCAAGGAACAATATTACCCTGTGGGAAACTATGATGAACAGTACACAAAATGGACCATTTTGCGTCAAGAACGGGACCAGACGGTGTCGGAGTACACCAACAAATTTCATACTCTGCGAACAAAGCTGGGTATCAAAGACTCCGAGCGGCACCTAATCCTGAAATATCGCAGTGGTCTACATCGGTACATCCGAACTGAGATGGACTTCCTCGACATCTCTTCACTTGGATCCGCCTATTGGTATGCTGTTAAAATCGAGGAGAAATTTTGACAAAAGAACAAGCGAGACTCTGGACCTGCGAATCCACCGCAGAAGCAAGGCAAGGGAAACCCTGGCCCGCAGAACACAGCAAAAGAAAATGGCAACCAGTCCCCGCCATAAGCAAAGAAGGGAGATCGAAAGACAAAGAAGGACACTGGTAAGTGGTGCAAATTTCATAAAAGCCCTTGGCACAACACTGATGAATGTCGCTCAAAGCAGTCATTAGTGGCCGAGATCAAATCTTCAGAATCAGATCCTGATTCTGATTTTGAACCCAATGCCACAACCGCACACAATGGGAGGCAGATCATTGAGGCAGACCCCACTGCCACTGTTGCTACCGCACATATTCAACTAGAGGATCCTGAAGATTCAGAGGCAGAGGAGCGCCTTTTCCATTCGCAGATGTGGGTGAAGGGAATGCCTCTACATTTTGTTGTTGACAACGGTAGCCAAAAGAACCTGATTTCAGCAGAAGTCGTCAAGAGATTGGAGCTTCTGACAACACCACACCCGCAACCTTACAACATTGGTTGGCTAAGCCAAGCACGCGGTATCCGCATTACTCAGCAATTCCTCCTACCATATGGCATCAAGCCTTTCCAAGACGAGGTACTGTGTGATGTAGCCCCACTTGAAGTCTGTGATGTTCTTTTAGGACAACCATATATGTGGAAGCGTCATGCTGTATATGAGTCACGGCCTCGCAGTGTCATTATCACTTTGGGAGGCCAACTCTACCGAATCCCAGAGACAGTTGCACCTAACGAAGTCTCGCAAGGTAGGAAGATAAACTCCCACATCAGAAAATTATTCCTCTTCACAATTGCGTCTGAAGGAGAAAATAAGATCACAGAGACCTCCACACCCTCTGCACAGGGTGTCTCTGCTCATCAGACACAAGAAGAAGACAGAGCCATTGTTTCCTCATCTATCCAAGTACCTCTACGATGCAAGGACACACATTCAAGGTGCTCATACAGAAACAAATCATCCAGACAACAATTGCAGCCCTCTCGGGATGCCAAAGAAAAGCAGCCTTTTCACTTCAACAAATGTCGCACCAGGAGATCAACTCAACACACAGTTCAAGATATGATATGGGATTTGACGCAATGGAGACCATTGCTTCCTAAGGAGGGAGGATTGATCCAGATGGAGATCGGTGGCCACCCAGCTATTCCACTGGCTCAAAACAATTGTCCATTGTGGCAGTTTCCTAGTTATTTTTCGGCAGTTTTTCGAGTCCTAAACTTCCGGGGCCATTTTAAGGCCTTAAACGACGCTTTTTGGAGATTCAGGGCCAAATGGTTGCCATTGACATCCATTTGGCCTACCAAAAGTTGTAAATCTTAGATAGACCTTTCCAACAAGCTATCGAACGCCCAAATCGGAGATCGTATGCAAAAGTTATGACCCCGGGAAGTTGACTGTTCAACTTACCACTGTGGGGCCGCAAACTTTCTGACGGTTCATCTTCTAGGGTTATGTTTTGGGACTTTTGGGGTTCTCACCTCATTTTTATTATAAATAGGCACCTTTGGCCTCATTTTGTATTCAGCTTGGCACGAATGAGCGTAGCAGCCACATCTCTTCTCAGAGATAGCTACCACCATTCTAGCAATTGTATTACAGTCTGTTCTATTTCCGCCATTTAATAGAATATGTGTTTACTGTATCTTTGTTATCTTTGCAAAATGTCTATTGTTATGATTCTGTATATGTTCTTTCATTTCGTTCACGCATAAATCCGGATCATAGAGAGATAAGAGAAACCCTTCTGATCAACCTATCAGGCCCCCATTTCAAGAGAATTACATGGATCAAGATTATGGAAATCAAGCTGAGGATGAAATCCACCAGTTGGACATCGACCCATCCTTTGCCTTTTTTACCAAAGAAGAGCATGATAATTCCTGTCATGAAATAAAGGAGCCGACTGCTGAGGAAACATAGGAGTTTAAAAAGGGGTATCAACTTGATGTCATGGATCTACATAGGAAGATTGGTCCGAGGAACATAGATGTTCCCGTTATGAGGAATAAATATGCAGTAAACAAAACCTCTACAAGCAATCCAAAGAATGATACACCCCCTAAGGATACATCCAAGAATGTAATAGAGAATAAAGGGAAAGAAAAGAAAGAAGATAATCCAAGGAATTCAGATAAGGTACAAACCTCTTTCAATTTAGACATCAAAATTGCAAATATCAAAATATTTGTCCCTCTAACTAAATTATTAAAAAAATTCGATTATAAGTCCAAAATTGCGACTGTGGTGAAGCCTCTAGAAGAAATATATGCAATATCAGATTCCCTAAATCTTTGAGATGATATTCCCACCATCCTATTTGGACCCCATGTAGATGAGCCTTCTGAGGAATATGTCCATCCATCCTATGTCATTTTGAACATTCATGATGCCATCCTACACAATGCCATGCTTGATTCAGGAGCTTCACACAATATGATGCCCAGGAAGATCATGGATAAACTGGGGTTGGAGGTGACCAAGCCTTATAAAGACCTTTTCTCTTTTTATTCTAGTAAAGTTAAGTTCCTAGGATTTATCAAATATTTGGTCATCTCTTTGGCTCAGATCCCTGTCAAAAGCCTTGTCATGGATGTAGTTGTGGCTGATATTCCTCCTAAGTTTGGAATGCTGCTGTCAAGATCCTGGGCGACCAAAATCAAAGGTGCACTTCAAATGGATATGTCATATGCCACCATCCCTATTTTTGGGAAACAGAGGAAGCTTTATAGAGAGAAAAGGTTGGAATACATGGTGAGCAGTGTTGAAAATACAAATAACCACCCCATCTATTCATTGGACATATAGATGGGATCAACCATTTTCTTTACACGTGGAGGAAAAGACAATTTCAGTTCATAGAATGCTTCCTTTGTTCCCACTCAGGAAGAGATGGAAGGATTGTGGAATGTGAATTTTAATGGGGAAAAATGCAAAGAAGGGGCAGGAGCTGGAGTTTGGGTGAAACACCCAAGAGGAAGAGCCTTCAAATATTCCTATAAATTTTCCTTTGATTGCAAAAATAATGAGGCAGAATATGAGGCTATGATGTTATCAATTCAGATCCTAAAAGGTTTCCAAGTCAGGAGGGTGGTGATACATGGGGACTTTGAGTTGGTGAGTAAACAAATGCAAGGCGAGTATCAGGCCAAACATCCTAGGATGAGAAGCTATAGAAATGTTTCCCTAGATTTGATAGAATGTTTTGAAGAATGCAAGTTTAATTTGATTCCTAGATTGCAGAATTGTATAGCTGATTCTTTGGCCACTCCTGCTGTTGTTTTCAAAATTCCCATATACCCCAATAGAAAATACGATATTGAAGTTAAGCACAGACCCTCTGTCCCAGATAATGTCAAGAATTGGCAGGTTTTTGAGGATGACAAACAAATTTAGAATTTCCTTAATATCACTGGGAGTTTGATGGCTTGACCATTGATGAAGATAACATTCTCCTGGAAGGGTTTACTCTCACCCAGGAGTGCCTACAAATTCAAACTGATGTTCCCAAATAATTCCACAGGATGATGTTGATGTCCCTGCTAAGTGTGTTGCTAGCAGTGAATCTGAAAAAGCTATTGGGCCAGAATTACTAGGGCTTGATGGACAAAAAAAATATCTAAACAATATTCGTGGCAAAGAAATCCTGCAGCTTAAAGGTAACTCTATCCCTGGGGGTTTAGCTCCTTTAGAAAAAATCTTTGACCCAAATGATGTTGCTAAGAAGCCTCGGCTTGTCCCAAGCTATGAGGATGTCGAAGATGTGACTATTGGAACATAAGATCATCCTAAAATCATCAATCTCTCAAGAACACTCTCACCGGATTCCAAGCAGAAATACATCTCATTGATGGAAGAATACACAGATGTTTTTGCTTGGATCTATAGTGATCTTAAGGCTTATAATACAAGTTTAATTCAGCGCACTATACCAATAAAAAATGATGAGAATTATTTCAAAAATAAGAAAAGGATAATTAAACCCAAGCTGCTACCCCTGATTGAAAAATAAATAAAGAAGTTGTTTGAGGAAAAAATCTTTGTGTCTCTTAGATTCTCAAAGTGGATGGAAAACTTAGTTCCAGTGAGGAAGAAGAATGGAGAAATAAGGCTATGCATTGACTTCATAAATATGAATAGAGTCTCTTTAAAGGATCATTATCCTCTTCCTAAGATGGACCACATTCTGCAGAGGGTAGTGGGATCTTAAAGGATCTCCACCTTGGATGGCTTCTCAGGCTACAATCAGGTCATGGTGCACCCAGAAGAGCAAGAGAAGACTTCTTTCACCATGCCCTAGGGTACCTTTATGTATGCAAAAATTCCATTTGGACTCATGAATGTAGGGGAAAAATTCCAGTAGGGAATGGACATAGCATTTGTTGCTGAGAAGGAAAATAATTTAAGTATCTATTTAGATGACATCGATGTCTTTTCAAAATCCAATGAGGAACACTTCACACACATGCTGAGAGTGTTCAGAAAATGCAGAAAGTTTGGCATCCTTTTGAATTCGATGAAGTCCTGCTTTGATATGAAAGAGGGGAAGCTTCTTGGGCACATAATTTCCCATGAAGGCATCAAAATAGACCCAAAAAGAGTTGAATCCATACAGAAAATTGAACTCCCTCAGAACAAGGCTGAGCTTAAATCTTTTCTGGGAAAGGTTAACTTTCTGAGAAGGTTTATAGTTTCTTTTGCTGAGATCATGAGGTGGATAAATATTATGTTGAGAAAGGATAAGGAGATCAAGTGGACACCTGAAGCAAAGCAATATTTTGAGGACATAAAGAAGGCTATTTCAGAAACACCTATACTAGTAAGCCCTGATTTCTCCAAATATTTCCTCATGTTCTCATTTGCTTCAGAGCACACACTGGCAGGAGTATTGTTACAAAAGAATCATGAGGGGAATGAGTAGCCCATTTATTTCTACAACAAAACATTGAGAGATTCCCCAATGAAATACAACATTCTGGAGAAGCAATATTATGCTTTGGTACAGACCTTGAAGGAGTTCCGAATTTACATCCTGCATTCTCATGTTTCCACCAGTGCATTGAAGGATATTCTAAAACAACCAGATCCCGAGGGTAGAAGGGGAAAATGAATAGAATTATTACTTGAGTATGACTTGGATATTAATCCCACAAAGCTGATTAAAGGACAGGGACTAGACAAACTCATGGAACATACTAATTGCAATTTACTCAACCTGCACATGTTTGTTGAATTATCAACAAAAGAGTAAAACCCTGAGGAACGACTAGAGCTACAAGTAGCTGAATATTTTATGTCATCCCCATGGTATACCGACGCCATCTTCATGTTACAGAATCTACAAGCTCTATAGGATATGGACAGAAGAAGGGCCATATTCCTCAAGAACAAAGCAAAAAAAATCATCTTAAACGGAAACCTGTATTAGAAAGAGCCATGAGGGGTTCTACTGAACTGTGTAAATGAACATGAGGCAAACAAGTTCATTGAAGAGTTTCATGTAGGGGAATGTGTAGGTCATCATTACTTGAATACCGTTGTTAATAATATTATGAGAGCAATATTTTATTGGCCCACTATCTTTTCTGATACCCATAACGAGATTGCTACCTGCCATAAGTGTCATATCTTTGAAGGGAGGAGGACTCTTTTGTCATTTCCTCTGAAACCAATACATATTGAGGCCCCTTTCCAATAGTGGGGATTGGATTTCATTGGATAAATAATCCCGTCTTCCTCAGGGAAACATAAGTGGATTCTCACTGCCACTGATTATTTCACCAAATGGATTGAATTCATCCCAACCAGATAGGCCACTGAGACAATAATTATTCAGTTTTTGGAGGAGAACATCTTGTCGAGGTTTGGAGTTCCTAGGAAGTTGATCACTGACAATGCTGCTGCATTCAAATCAAAGAAGATGGTTGAGTTTTTTTTCAAATATCACATACATTTGGGGTATTTCAGATCCTATTACCCATAGGGAAATGGGTTGGCAGAATATTCAAATAAGAGTCTGATGAGGATCATCAAAAAGCTATTGCAAGACAACAAGAAGGATTGACACACAAAATTGACTCATGCTTTGTGGGGTGAGAGAATAAGTGTAATTTTTCCTAATTCCCTGAGTTTGCCAGTGATGAGGTTGTTACAGGAGGAGGATGTTGAAACCCATCCAACTCAAAGAAGGATGTATTAGTTAGTTGAACTGCAGCAACAAAGAGATAATCTGTTTTACAGAACCAAAAAGTTTTAGGATAAGATAAAAGACATCTTTGACAAGAGGACAAAGCCTAGGGATTTCCAAATGGCGGATGTCATTTTGAAATGGGATGCACCCCATGAAGAGAAGGGAAAGCATGGAAAATTTTATCACCTATGGAGGGAACCTTACAAAATTGCAAATTTCAGAGGGAAGAATTCCTACATACTAGAGGAAATGGAGGGTGGTCTTATGTTAGGAGCTCCTGTAAATAGGTGGTTCCTCAAGCACTACTTTCTTTGAAGTAAGTTAAATCTTCCATGTCATTGTATATACCATTTTATTTTAACATTGCATGTGTGGATATCTCTATGGAATAATTAAAGCCCTAGGTGAAGGAAGTAAGGTCTCCAAGAAGAGCTATCATTTGGTTTTCCCTTCTTTTTGAATTTGGAGTTAAAAGGCACTCGAATAAATTTTGAGGCAATGGGACTTTGGGATAAAGCAAAAGGGTGAATTTAACTAAGGTTTTTTCAAGCACAATAGGTCCCAATGGATAGGAACTTGGTCTATTGTTCTTTACTGCCTCATAGGGAGGACAATATCCCCAATTGGAGCCATTTGTTAGCACAGTGTAAAACTAAGGTTTAAGGTGAAAATAAAAAAGGGGCTTAAGGAGAATGCATTTGGATTGGCAGAGGCACAGGAAAAGGTATTTTTTAGTATAGATTTTGTTCCATATGACTTGAAGACTTTTTGGTGTGAAAAAAGAAAAAAAATTCATATTGGAGATCAAGAAAGGAAGGTTTTTTTCGGTTTTTTCGGCTAAGTAAAACTTGGATTTTTCTATGAAATTATCAGAATAACTCAACAATTTGCTCTGACATTATCAGATAAATCAACAATTTGAGCCCACACTTTTAGAAAAGGAAAGTTAGTTCTACTTCTTTATCCTTTTTGGAGCAATTGGGCAAGTCAAGTCGACATTGTTGGAGGAACTCGACAAGATGACCCAATTGACCCGTGATTGCCGAATTTTCGGAACGTTTGAGTAAGTATCATTGAAATGGTCGATACTGGAAAATTTCAAAGAAACTCGTCAAGTGCCGCTGAAATAGTGAAATCAATTCAAGAAGTATAAGACACGGCCATTTTCAGGGAAACTTGTCGAGTGCCATCGATACTGTTGGAGAAACTCAAGAAGTATCGTCGATATTGTCGGCGACGTTATTTACTAGGAGGTTAAAGGAAAGAGAAAATGAGAAGAATTTTTTTTTTTTTAAAAGGAGGCTTTGTTTCCCAAGTGATTTAAACTTTGAATCCATGAAATTAATGGATCAACAATGTTTATTTAGGGAGGTGGTAGGAACTGATCACTTTCCAGTTTGCTTGTCCATTGCATGTGATTACAAATTGGTGAGTTTTTCTTCCGTTGAGTTAGCAGAAGGTCATTCGGAAATGCTCTGAAATTTGTTTTTCATTAAGAGAGCCTAAGGCCCTAGATGTCAAGGTTTTTCGTTTTGATCGGTCGCACGCATCACAACGTTCTTTCTCGATTTATTTTGCGATCACGGTGAATCTGCCACCTCAGAATTTGTTAGGATTAGAATGTTGGTTCGGGTTTGATTCCCATGATGTAACTAATTTTTGCGCTCTGTTTCGAGAATCATCTCGAGAGCAAATTGAACTATAAATGTAACCTCAGTAGAGGAGAAATAGGTTTCGGCATTCATTTTGGAAGCCTTTGTTCTTGGTTTTGTAGCTCTGAACCTTTCTTGGAAGTAATTAATGCAGGAGCATTTTTTGAGTTCGAGATTCATCAAGGTGTTCAATGTTTAGTCTGTGTTTCCTGTATGCTCCATTTTCACGCATGTGTAAAATTTTGCCCCATACGTTTCTAGATTGTATGCAAGGAATTCATTTTCTGTTAAACGCTCCTTTCATCAAAAATCGTATTTGTAATGTGTTTATAATGGCTGTCATGGAATTCACCCTTTATTAGGTGCTCTATTTCAGTTGTTAGCCTTTATTGTTGCTTCTACTAAAGGTGTTTCAAGATATTCATCAACAAATAGGTGCCTCTTGTTTCATTGGGATTCTTCTCATTTTCACCTGTCACCACTTAAGTTTATTTGCCTGAATATTAACGCTTACATTGTCTCAGATTACGAAGTATAATCACCGGTCATTATGCTATAATTTCTTGATTGTTTCATACTTTGGCTCCATTGTCCATTGATGTTTTATGTTTGTATGTCTTACACTCTTTTAAATATAAACAACATGTTCCTGTCATAAATCTATCCTTCTGAGTGCTCAGTGTAAGATATATGTGTATGTAAATGGTCCTTGTGACCCTAAGAGAGCCATCTCTAACTGTATAGGCTAGAATACAGCCTAAAGACTGGTTTGAAATGGTTACCCTAGTGATTTCCTACTCACAACCATAGGAAAATTACCGGGTTCTAACACATTTAATCATGCATTTGTTTTTTCTACTTCATATTAGTTAGGTTATCTTTGCACAAGTAAACTATAAATGTTGTGGATTGTCTAATGATTGATCTAAACTACCAAATTAATTCTTCATTTAATCAAGCATTTTTTTATTATCTTACAGTTCTACTTCTACTTCATGTTTGCGATATTTTCTTTGTGAAAGTAAGCTACCAATTTTTGGTACAACATTAATGATCTTTCCTTTTCACGTTTGATAATTTTTTTTATTCAAATAAATGAGATTGTTTCTATCATCCAAGATCCTCAATGAAAATGAAAATTGTTTGAAAACGAAAAATATATTCCATTATTTGATCACAATTTGTTAGTTGTATGTTGTTTTATACTTTATTTAAATTATTTTACTCCTGCACACAACAATTAAGTTATGACCTCCGTTAAATTATTTAACAAAAACTTGCAAACCTCTCAACAAATTTCCAACATAAAATTGAGGATTTTGCACACCTTTTTCAAATTCTTGAGATATAATGTTTAACTTATATTTGGTTCTAATGAAATTTGGGACAAAAAATACAATCATATGAATTAATGGAATTGCATGAATTATATAAAATCACAAGTAGTATAGAGATAAATAACATTAGTAGGGATTACATGCCTTTGGCAATTACCATTTTTGACATGTTAGAAAAATCCCTGTCCAAAAATATGCCTTCCACTTCTCAAATGAATTCCTTGAAGTCCATGTTAGCTTAATACTATTGGTCATCACATATACAAATTAAACTAACTCTAAGGATTGAAAATTGTAATGAACATGCATTACAAAATTCTATTGCGATGAACACACGAGGTTAACTAGACGTTTCTCAGGTTGGTCCTCCTATAGATTGGTGTTGATCTAAGTATTGTAAATTGGATTTTATCATGTGCTCAATCAGTGAATTATGTTGTTTTGATTAATGGATCAACATATTCCTTCTTTCAACCTGGTCATGGGCTTAGACAAAGATGTCCACTTTCACTTCTTTTATTCCTCTTCATTATGGAAGGACTTAGCCATATCATCACTCCATCTAGATCAACCGGGAGTCTCAGAGGTTTCCATTTTGGAAATGCTATTTATGATTACCCACCTGCTATTTCTTGATGACATCCTACTGTTCTTTGATGGATCTAGAAGAGAAATGCATAAAATCAATTAGATCCTAATGCTTTTATCAACTACTATAGGTATGTATTGTAACTACTATAAATATTCTATATCTGTCTTATATATTGATCAGACTGAGGTAGAATGGATGAATGATCTCTTTCATTTCAAGTTATATGATATTTCCATGGGCCTTAACTACCTGGGTTTTGTTCTTAAACCCAATGATTATACAAAGTAGGACTGGGCTTGGCTTGTTAGAAGAGTCGAAGGTAAAATCAACTAGTGGTGTGATATATCGATGTCAAAGGAAAGTCGATTCATTCTATTGAAGTACATTATGTAAGGATTATCAATATATTGGACCATGATTGCTCATGTCCCATCTTGCATCCACACTCACATCAGAAAACTTGGATTTAGTTTCATATGGAGAAGGAATTATGAAAGAAGACCCTTTCTTTGGATATCCTGACAAAAGTTATCTCTCCCTAAACATCTTGGGGGATGGGTTTCAAAGATCCTCATAGCTTTTCAAAAGCATTAGCATCCAATGGCATATGGAGACTGTTGACCAAAAAAGGATTATGGGTTAAGGTGATTTACCATAAGCATATTATGGATTGGATCAGATCACCTAATATTATAGAAGATAGGTTTCCATTTTTTGGAAAGTTATCCTTTCAACTTTCAACATTATTGGAGTTTGGATCTCTTAGCATATCAGTAATGGAAAGATATTTAGATTGGGATATGACTCTTGGATTACATATTTGTTTATTGGTTTCCCCTGCATGAATGAAATATGGCAATATGTAACTAATTTCCCTCATACTCAATTAGTATGGGAAGGGCATGACCTCACTGATTCCTTCCAAAAATGGGTACAAAATCCTTATAACGTGAATTTTAAAGCACTGCCCATTTTTCTGATTTGGGGAGCACGACTTACTTGGAAAAAATATATCTTCCAAGATACCGTCATTCATCCTCATCTTTATGCTTCCAAGAGTTTATCTATTATGAATCAATTTCCATAGACTTCAAAGAAGAAAATTCAGAGGACTATTGCACTGGATAAAATTGGTGAAACAATGACATGGTCCTTTTTTATGGTGTTGTTGCTGGACAACCAAGTATGGGTGGCGCGATAGGTGTGGTATATTTATTCGATGAACAATGGTTCAAATTTGCGACAGTGTTGGTCCAGACTTAAACAACATGGCAGAGATTTCTGCTATCCATATGACCATGTAGCTTGCACATTATTTGAAGGCCAAGAATATCTAGGTTTCCTGGGACTCTCGACTTGTGGTTGATTGGTTAAACAACAAGATCCAATCCAAATTTTTTTATTAAGGCCTATTATTGATGATATTAGAATATTAATGTAACTCTTCGATATTTTCTCTATACAACACATATTTTGGGATTGGAGCACTCAAACGGATTATTTATCGAAGCAGGGCTTGCAGTCGAAGGAAGACAAAGCACTTCTATGGAAGGTTGAACAAGATGCTATAAAGGAATTGGATCCTAGACCTATAAATGCTAATATCTTCCCATAGGGTAGGAGAGGGTTTGTTTTCTGCTTTTTGTTTAGAAGAAGTTTTATTGGACTTTATATGACATGAATCTGTGATACAACTAATTTTATCTTGACAGGGCATATTTTTTGTAAAGCAAAGTCATTAAAAATGATGATGGTTTTTGTATGGATTTTAGCCTATAAACATCATGGTTCAAATTTTTGTCTTAATAATATTGTGGACTATGATCTTTTTTTCTTAGAAAAAATAACAAAATTTTATTATAGAAACAAAGATAAATACAAAAATATATACATAAAACACAAGAATTCCAACATTTCAAAAAAACAAAATTGCATCATATAAACATAAATGAATTATATATATATATATATATATATATATATATATAACACATGAATTCTAACATGTCAAGACCATTGAACAAATCAACATTAACCAATGGAGAGGAGAGGAGTAATTTGCAAAAAATAATCAATAGAGATGGAGATTGGTTGCATGGCCACCAAAACTGCTAAAGATCGCCACTCTAGCTCGTGGATGGATTCAGAAGCATTTATCCATGTAATTATTCACTCGTTTGATTTAGGAAATGAAGTTGATCCAAATAGCTAGTAAATACATGCTTCATGAACACGTGTTGGATAAAGATTTTAATAAGTGGATTGTTTATATTGAGTGAGACACACACCGGAGATGGATTTAACACTTGTCTGTTATGTTTTCTTGGAAAAATGCATATTGGCGTAATAGTAATAATAAACTTGTTTTAAAAATGTTATTTTGAGATTTAAATTTTTACCTCGTAAATTTAGCATTTATATTTTTAAAATGATAAACAATAAATAAATCCATAATTTTTGTTTTAATTTGTTTTGTTATATTGATTTTAATTATATTTTAAATTAAAGATCACTTTCCATTTATTTATTTTTTACAATTTTAAAATGTTTTAAAATATTTCTAAAATGTTAAATTTAAAAATAAATAAAAAGGAAAAAAAACACCACTAAAGAGGTTCTTCCAACTTTGATTAGAGCCCTTTAACAAATATATATTGCATGGTGTTAATTAGGAAATGTAATGGTGGAGTGTTTCTTCCAACTTTGATAAAACACATTTAGTAGTTTCCAATCATTCCAGTGTCAAATTAGAAGAGCAAGAGTGGAGAGGAGAGTGCAGTGCTTCCATCTTTTTTAGAGAACTTTAACAATTATTGATTACATGGTGTTATGCAAGGGGTGGAGAGTCTGGTGTTCCCACCTTCACTAAGATACCTTTAACAACGGTCGATTAATCCATGATGTTAATTTGGAAATGTAGGGGTAGGGTGCGGGATTCCAACTTCACTAAGAGACCTTTTAACTACTCTCGATTCCATTGTGTTAATTTGTAAATTTGATGCTGAAAAATGTGGTGCTTCCACATAAACTATGAGACCTTTAACAACTCTTGATTCCATGGTGTTAATTAGTAGATATGGGAATGGAAAATTTGGTATTTCTACCTTTCTAAAGAATCCTTTAATGAGTCTTTGTTTCATTGTGTAATTAGTAAATGTAGAGGTGAATAGTGTGGTTCGCCACCTTTGCTAAGAGGCCTTTAATAACTCTAGATTTTGTGATGTTAATTTGGAAATGCAAGGTTAGAAACTATGGTGCTTCTAGCTTCACCAAGTTACCTTTAAAAACTTTTGATTCCGAGGTATTAATTTGTAAATATATGATTGAAGAGTGTGATGCATCCCCTTCACTAAGAGGCATTCAACCACTCTCGATTCCATTGTGTAAATTTGGAAATGAATGGGTGGAGAGTATGAGTCTTCCACCTTTTCTTTGTTACCCTTAATAGATTTGGATTCCATGGTATTGATGTGGTAAAATATGGATAGAGAGTGTGATTCTTCCATCTTCACTAAGATACCCTTAATGGATCTCCAGTTCATGATGTTGATTTGGATATGAAAGAGTGGAGAGTGTGGTGCTTCCACCTTCACCAAGAGACTTTTGATGACCCTTGATTCCATCATGTTGATTATAAATGAAAGAGCAGAGATAGTGGTACACCCTCTTTCACTAAGAATCCTTTAACAAATTTTAATTACATAGTGTTAATGGGGAAATGCAAGGGTTGATAATGAAATGCTTCCACTTTCTCTAAGAAACATTTAACATATCTCAATTCCATGGTATTAATTTGGAAATGTAGGAGTGGGTAGTGTGGTGCTTCCACCTTCCCTAGGAGACCTTTAATGACTATTGATGCCATAATGTTTTGAAATGCAAAGGTGGAGAGTATGATGCTTACGCCATCACTAGGTGATTTTTAATGACTCTCAATTCCATTTTTTTTAAATTTGGAAATGGAAGAGTGGAGAGTGTGGTGTGTCCACCTTCATTAACAAACCTCTGATATCTCTTGATTTCATCAAGGTGTGAGCTATAAATGGAGGATTGGAGAGTGTGGTGTTTACACCTTCTCTAAGATACATTTGATGTTTATTGACTCCATGGTATTAATTTGGAAATGGAGTGGATATTATAGTGGTTCCAACTTCACTAAGAGACCTTTAATGGATATATATTACACAGTGTTAAGTTGGAAATGTAGGGGTGGAGAGTGTGGTTCTTCCACCTTTGTGAAGAGATCACCAAAGGCTCTCAACTCAATGGTGTTAAATTGGAAATTTAAATGTTGAGAGTGTGGTGTTTCCACCTTCCCTATGAGACCTTTAACAACTCCCAATTCCATGATATTAATTTGGAGATGTAAGTGTCGAGAGCAGCACTTCCAAATTTGTTAAGAGACCTTTAACGACTTCCTCCATGGAATTATTTTACAAATTCAAGGGTTAATAGTGTGGTGCTTTCACCTTGCTAATATGATTTATCGACTCAAGATTCCATCAACCTGAAAATGAAAATATAGAGAGTGCAGTGTTTCAACTTTTCCTAGAAAACCTTTTCCAACTGTCAATTCCATAGTGCTAATTAGGAAATGCAAGAGTATATATTGTACTCGATCCATAAATAACCTTGGATATTCAAATGGATGATTTGTCATAACAAATCTAGATACTACCATTGCAAGTAAAATGAATATATACTCTATTGAATAAAGATTATGTTTGAACTTTAGTAGTATTAGAAACACATTATATATATTCTTTAAACTAACTGAGAAATAAGAACATAATTATAGTTGTAAAAACACACCATATAACAAAGGTGGTAGGTGTTGGGGGAGTCATCATTGATCCCTAAGTAAAAAAGGAAATCAGCTTTGCATGGGGACTAAAAGCAACATCAAACAACCAAGTAGATTCCTACACCCTTCTTCAAGGGATCAAGGTGGTAGTCTTGTCAAAAACAAAAAATGTGTTTGCATTCAAGGACTCTTCACTAGTAATACAACATTTCAACAACAACTGCCCCTAAAAAGACAACAATATCACATGAATTATTACTAGCATCAAGAGAAAAAAAATTGGTCATGAGAATGTTAAAATTTTCCATATCCTCAAGGAATTAAACTCAAAAGTTGATTGCCTCTCCAATGATGATTCAAGGCTAGAGGAAGGAATATTATTAAAAAATGGGGATTTAACATTTTCTTCCATCCCCTATTTTTTCAATCCACCCATTCAACTTGTATTTCAAAGTATGGACAAGCCACGTAGCATACCCATTAACTCATATTACATGGGAATAGATGATGCATTAACCATCAATCTAGCTTCACACATGCCCACGTTACTAGCCCTCCTAAAAGTTGAAGTCAAGGATTGTAGTTGCAAGAATGAGTATGGGATATGGAAGTAGTATATATCTCTCATCCTAGTTCGAATCCACCAAAACAATGCCTCTTAGTAATCCTAATTTAGATATTTCATGTCTTTTTAACATCAACTATCATATCTTTCTCTTGGTTTAGCATATTTGGTTTTTGACATGAGTTTAGTTCTAACTTTGCAGTCTATAAAACTTGTATAATTTCTAAGTTATCCAGGGTGGCCAAAGGGAATATTGCTTAGCCCTGGTAGCATAAGGACTTCCTTAAGACATTTTTTCATTTGGCATGTTGAGATTTGATAAAAATCCCTTTATGGAATTTAATTGAGACTCTTCGTGTTCTAGGATAAGTATCATGAACTTTCAATGTTGGACCTATAAATTTTCAAAGTCTAGCTCGATTCAGACTGGATGTAGATATCCTAGGTCTTAAATGTGGTGTGGAGAATAACCACGAACTAGCCTCCTAAAATTCTAATTGGTATGGACAATCATCATTCCTCTACCTTTCAAAGAGATATATAAGAAGTTTGTTCATTTATGTGATGTTAATAGGATATAATAAATGGGAATAAAACTTTGATTTTCTCAATCATGGATAAATGCCACAATTTATAACATCAAAGGTATTTCATAATACAATTATCATAGATATCTTGGTAAAATGAAAAGGAAAAATTAAAATTTAGAGGAGGAATGTGCTAAGCTTAAAGTCATAGCCTTAAGACTTAGGAAAGGATCGTCATATTCAGGCTCAAAATCGAACATCTATGTGGGCTCATTTCTAATTAAACTCAAAGAAGAAGAAATAGTCCATCAATTTCACAAGGACATGGAAGTAGACATGCATGAATCACATCCTTCCAATCATGCCCAATATGATGCAATGATAAAGTGTGTGTTCTCGTATTCATGTAATTCTCAATGTAATGCAAAAATGTTTTATTTTTAGGTGTATTTTTAAGATATTACACTACTAGGATTCCTATGTTAAGTTTTGTAAGCAATATTACAAAAATTTATAGGTTCTATTATGATTTAAACATAGAGGATATTCTTTTTGGAACTACGTATGCTATCATTTTGTATTACCGCATTGTTCAACTCAAGTGTAACATATTGTAATAAAAAATTAAATTTGTCTTGTTAAAAAATAAATAAAAACACCATGGACACACAATTTACATTAGAGAAATCCATGAGGGAAAAAACTCCAACCATAAAGAAGGATTATGCCTTGTTATTATTTCTCATTTATTACAATGGAAGCACAAAGGAAAGTAACTCATTATTGACTAGATAGACACTATGACATGATATATGTTGAACTTTGGTGTTGTGATTGATGTCAAACAAGAAATATGATTATTGGTGTTGCAATTGATGATTTCAAGTAAGAAGTCTATGAAGCTAGTTTGACGAAATATATAGAAAATATTTATGCAAGTCTCAGTAGTGCGCAAGACCCATGGAGTGATAGATATCTATATACATGAAGCCAGTTTGAAGAAGTATATATAGAATAAGTGTGCAAGTTCTAAAGTACACAAATCCCACCAAAACATGGAACCTATATGTGCAAATACCACCAATTCATTGGACTCAAGTGTGCAAAACCCCATGAGGATGAATTATCAAAAGATGTATTCCGATGAGAGAACTAATGAGGTGGTTAGCTTGACCAATAAGTAAGGAGGAAGGGGTGTCATTGACTCAAAGGAACCCCAACTTGTGGACACATATTTTAAGCAATTGTATGAATAGGCAAGAGATGGATATGTTGAAGTAATCTTGAAGATGAAGAAGATGTAATATTTTGAATTGTTGGGGTATCAATATTTTGAATTATCCATAAGAAATAATTTACAGAGAGTTGAATTCCCAAATCAATGATGCATAGTAGGAAACAGTGTGCAAATTAGAAGAATTGTAAAGTATGAAGGAGATATGTAGTAAAAGAAAATTGCATATTGTTCAATCATAGTTCACGGATCACTTATATAGCATATCATGGAAGTGGTAGTTCACAGATCACTAAACAAGGAAGTGAAAATTGCAAATCTTGGATATTGTAGACAGAAGAAAGTGCAGATCACATAAGTTGCATGAAATCACATATTGTTGATATTGTAGACTGTAGAGAGCACATATCGTAGATTGTAGAAGTTGCAGTTTTGTTACGACATATTATTTTTAGGGTGGCAAGGAGGGGCAAGGACAAGGAGTTGGAGCTTCCTTTCAATTGGTGTTGAAGAAAAAGTGTGGCAGGGCGAGGAAAAGATAGGATATTAAATTCTCCTCTCAATTTGGTTCCTGAACACAACAAATTGGTACTTGAACAAAAGGATTGATGTCCTCTCGGGTTGGTTCCTGAATACAGCAAGTTGGTGCTTGCGTAGAGGATAGCAGTCCTTATAGGTTGGTGTCTATAGTCAGCAATTTGGATCTTGTCTGTGGGATTTTTGTCCCAATAAGATTAGTGTTTGACGAATTTGGTGCTCACATATTGGATATTAGTGTCTCCCATCTTTCGTTGTAATAAAAAGTTTTATATAGATATATAAAGTTGCTTCACAAATTCTTTTCGCACTTGTGTCTTTTATTGTTTTGACTAAAATTGAAATTGGAGCATAATTTGTCAAGTGAAAATTTGTGGAATAATATGCACTTGATGTTGATCTCCCCCCCACTCTAAATAAAAATAATAATTTCAACAAATATTATTAGAGTGGGTGTCTTCAGAACAGCCTAATAGTTGGAAGATAGATATTTGTGTAGATATGGATAAACAGGAAGGAATTTCTACAAACAGAGCACCAAGGTTTGATGGTTTAAATTATAGTTTCTGGAGAATAAGAATGGAGGTATATATGCAGTCTTTGGATTTGATGTTTAGCAATCTTTTGAAAATGGTCATGATGTTTCCAAAACCTCACTAGTTGATGTAGCTGACAGAATGCAATATGGACATAATGCAAGGGATATGAATGCAATACTATGTGGTCTAGAAGACTTTGAGTTTACCAAATTTATGCGGTGTACATCAGTGAAACAAGTGTGGGATAAGCTCAAAATATTCTATGAAGGAGATAAAAAATTCAAAAAGGAAAAATTGCAAACATATTCAAGACAATTTGAAACTCTAAAGATGAGAGAAGAAGAAAACATTGCATTGTATATTATTTGAGTTAATGATATTGTCAACACTATCAGAGGTATTGGAGTACAAATTGATCAAGAAGCAGTTGTACAAAAGGTGTTGAGAACTCTACCATAGAGAATTGAATCCAAAGTGTCTATCCCAGAAGACAAAACTGATTTTGATAAGTTAACATGGGACGAACTTCATGGTATAATTACTATATATGAGATGAGGATAGAAAAGGAGAATCCTTCTAGGAAGGAAGAAGCCTTCAAAACCAAGAAAATAAAATGCAGCAAGCACGATCATAACAATTACTCCTCAAATTATTCAAACAAAGAGGAACTTAATCTTTATGAAAAAGCTAAAAAGTGTCATGACAAATACAAAGGGAAGTTATCGTTCAAATGCTTTGAATGTGGTGAAATAGGCCATTTTTCTTCGAAATGTACTTTCAAAGAAAGTAGAGATAGTGATAGTGAAGAAGAGCTCAATAAAAAAAAACGAAGAAATACATACCATCAAAGCAAGTCTAAAAAAAGGAAGAATTTCTTCAAATAGAAGAGGAGTTTATATTCTAAACAAGACAACAATTCATCCAAAGAAAACAATAGTGATGACATCTCAAGAGAAGTACCCTTCATGGTAATTGTAGAAGAATTGGAAAATGAATATTCAGAAGAAAAGTATCATTGTTGTTCTTTTATTAAGGAGGAATTATCAAAAGAGGAAGCGATTTCATATAAGACACATGAAATTCCATTAGAATATACTACATGAACATTTAGAAAGCATTTCTACAATGGTATCTACACTTCATCTCCAAAAGAATATGTTGAATAAAAATCACATAATTTTCTTGAAATGAGAAATAGTCAAGAAGAAACTAAAAGAGAAGAAGAAAATTTTAAGTCTAAAGATGAGGAAGTTGTAGAAGTTGACTGGGAAGGTGAACCAATCACTACCTTGGAAGAATTGAAGAAATCAAGAAAGAAGAATAAATATTTACATGAACAGTTGTTAAAATGTGAAGAACATGTCAAGGAGGCAAAGGTCATTCAAGAATCATCATCAAATTAGATGAGTAAAATGGAAAAAGACCTTGAGAGTCAATTAGACTACGCAATAGAAAAAATTAGGAAACTTGAAGAGAAGATTTATTTACTAAAGGTGTCACTAGAAGAAATGAAAAAAGAAAAGGATATAGAAATATCTCACTTAGAAGAGGAACTAGTTGGAATAAGAAGAGGAAATTTCTCTGTTGCAACAAATGAGTTCAAGAATGATGTCCCAGAATGTGCAAATTAAAAAAGTGACAAGGTTTTCCCTAATGCAGAAATTCAATCCAAATTCAATAACAACACATCAATCCTAGATAAGTTATTGAATAGTCACAGGTCACCAAAAGACAAGTCCGGTCTTGGATATGATAGGGTAGTTGCAAAATTATGTGTCAACATTCCAAGCATAAATCAATGAGATAAAAATCAAACATGGTTTGAGAAGAAAATAAAATTTTCATCAAATCAAGTCCAATCCAGGTATGAAAAATTCCTCAACTTTACCTTTTATACTAATAGAAAAAGATAGTTCAACATATTTAAACGTTTGAGTTGCCCGCACACACCAAAATATGGATAAGGAAAATTCCACAGAGATGTGAAACTGAAGTTAACAATTCAAGCATTCCTTTTGTAGCAGAAAATTGTTGCTCATTGTATTAAGCTTCAAGGACTACAAATGTAAACACATGAATTATGTATGCTACCATGAGTTCAAGGGAAGAATATTTGGAACAAAAGTGTCCTGCGAGATACATATGTATTCATTCAATATTCATATAAAAGTGGAGCTATTACATAGGAGGAAACACTGGACAAGCCCCAGTATGACATGTGCATAAGTGGAAAATTATGTAGGAAAAGGAATCAAAGAATTAAACAACGATTAAAGGTACAAAAATGGAGTAAATCTTTTTTACCAATGAAATATTATATCAATAGAAATTCATTTGGTATGTAAAATTTAGAACCATGTTCAAACTTCATCTGTGCAAAAAGAGAGTGTATTCATGTATTATATTCAAAAGGTTGTCGAGATACATATAGGAGCTCTATTGCAGAAATCTAGCATACTAAAAAAGTACATATAAGAATAATTCACGTAAAATTCTAATAGTGACATGAATACATTGTCAAAGCTTTCCTTGACAAGCATATCAACATCATTTTTTACAAAATTATGGTTTACAAGACACTAATGATCAGAACCCGACAAAGAGATATTCAATTCAGTATCAATAGCACCCAACAATGTGAGGCATAATTCAGAGTTAGGGAAATATTTCCTATCAGAAGCAGTACCACTGGGAATTCCTTGAAGATGTTGCATCAAGTTGTGCTCCTTTTGTTTCTCAAATTGATCCATCCAACTCTTTAGGATAACAATATCATATGTATGCCTTAGATTCACTTGCAGCTGGTAATATCACTCGTGTATATCAACTTCCTCAGCCCAAGACGTCAAATACTCAAATTTGTCTGTAAGTTCCTATTAGTGAGACTTAATTTTCCTCGATATTCCATATATGCCTGCATTTAAATATTTAATTGTGTCAGCCATTGCAACTATGAGAATGATAATCAAAATATTTGCAATGGAAATGTCAACCAATGCTTGAGAAGCTCTATGATTTCCGAACATGGTGGATTGCATATAAATAAGTTTTGAAATTATTGACTACACACATTGAATTGATTTGAAAGATCGTGAAGGCAAATTGCATTCAAGTGTGATGATGTAAGATGAATTAATATCCTTTTCTCAACATGAATTAAATATATTATACACGAGGAATAAAATATCAAGCATTGATTTGCTATAACCTCGCATGCATAAATCATAAATGATATAGCCATGTGGATCAAATGTCGCACTGATCAATGTCAAGTCAATACTATATGAAACAAGAAATAACTTAAAAATGTGACAAGATATGTGCATTTAGAGTACGGATACAAGAAATCTCTTGTCATTAATATCAGCATTAATTAAGAATATTCAATTAATGATGCAGATTCAGTTGCACAGTAGTATATGTCACATGGAATAAGTATAGCACAATGCAATAGAAGTGACAAAAGCAAGGAATAAGAAGCATGAATTTAGGAGAGTGTGATACTAGAGCAAAAGGTAACCAGTGCAAAAAAGAAATAGAAGACAGGAGTAGTGGAATGAATTTAAGTGGAGAACTTGAAACTACGTAGGAGGAAAATATATAGTGTTAATACAGATCTGCAAAGCATCCATTTTCCATCGATTTCAAAAGGGGAGAAATTCTAGGTGGAAGAGATAAGGAGAGATACTAAATGGGAAATGATACAAGGAAAAAGGTGTTGGATTAGAAATTGTGCAAATACAAAGAAAAATATCAAATGGCATGAACGCAAGGGTAGCATGCTGCACACAAAAGAAGATCTCATATTTGGGGGGAGCTAAGTTTTGGTTGGTGTTGACATCAATTCCAAAGGGAGATATTTTTGAAATTTGGTGTTGTCATTGATGTCAAACAAGAAACATGAATATTGGTGTTGCAATTGATAATGCCAAGTAAGAAATCTATGAAGTGAGTTTGAAGAAATATATAGAAAATATGTATGCAAGTATCAGTGGTGTGCAAGATCCATGGAATGATGGCTCTCTATATATGTGAATCTAGTTTGAAGAAGTATATAGAGAATAAGTATGTAAGTTTCTGAAGTGCATAAATCCCAGCAAGACATGGAACCTACATACGCAAATTCCATCAAGTCATTGGACTCAAGTGCACAAAATCCTGGGAGGATGAATTATCAAAATATGTATGCCGAAAAAAGAACTAATAAGGTAGTTATCTTGACCAAGAATTCAGGAGGAACCAGTGTCATTGGCTCAAAGGAACCCCAACTTGTGGACACGTATTTTGAGCAAGAAGTGTATAGATAAGCGAGAGATGGATATGCTGAAGTAAGCTTGAAGTTCAATAAGATGTAATATTTTGAATTAGTGCGATTTAAATTTTTGGGGTATCAATGGCTCGTTGATCCAAAAGAAATAATTTATGGAGAGTCAAATGTGCAAATCAATGATGCATAGCAGTAGATAGTGCACAAATTACAGGAATTTAAAAGTGCAGAGGAGATATGCAGTAAAAGAAGTTTGAGATGAAATCACAGATCCTTAAGTCATAGTTCACATATCATTGATATAGAAGTTCATGAAAATGGTAGTTCACATATTGCATAACAAGGAATTCACAAATCATAGATCTTGGATATTGCAGACTGAAGAAAGTGCAGATCATAGAAGTTGCAGGAAATCGTACATTGTTGATATTATAGAATATAGAGAGTGGAAATTGCAGATCATAGAAGTTGCAGTTTTATTATAACATATTTTTTCGAGTGGCAGGAAGGGGAAAGGATAGGGATTTGGGGCTTCCTTTCAGTTGGTGTTGAAGAATAAGGGTGGAAGGACGAGACAAGCATAGGAGATTGTAGTCTCCTCTAAGATTAGTGTTTGAAAACAAAAACTTGGTGATTTTTCTAAAGGATTGATGTCCTCTTAGTTCAGTTCCTAAATATAGCAATTCGGTGCTTGCGCAGAGGATAAGAGTCCTTAC
Source organism: Pseudotsuga menziesii (assembly GCA_001517045.1). NCBI lineage: Eukaryota > Viridiplantae > Streptophyta > Pinopsida > Pinales > Pinaceae > Pseudotsuga > Pseudotsuga menziesii. Next base: position 851,197 of record LPNX010653601.1, on the reverse strand, counting down.
AAGTTGGTGCATGTAGTCAGCAAGTTGGTTCTTGTTTGTTGGATTGATGTCCCAATCAAATTGGTGTCTTAGTGAGTTGGTGCTCACATATTGGAGATTGGTGTCTCCCATTTTTCAATGTAATCAGATATTTTATATAGATATATAAATTTTCTTTACAAATTATTTTTGCACTGGCGTCTTTTATTGTTTTGACCGAAGTAGAAATTGAAGCATAATTTGTTAAGTGAAAAATTGTTGTAATCTGTGCTTGATACTAATTCTCCCCACCCCCCTCTCAGTATCAATAAGAATTCCAACAATATATACTTCTACAAGGTATTTTATCCTCTTCTAATCTCCTCTAATTTTTTATGTCTCCACTTTACATTGTTAATATATGGAACAATCAACCCCTTCAATAGAACAAGATCCATTTCTCTTCTTGCGGCTAGGGTTTTAACTCTTCCTCTCAACTATTAGGATTAGGATTTTGGAGCCTCTATAAATATAGGGAATTTAAACATGGATAGATACACATGTTTTAATAACAATATACATCTTAAACTCCACATGGTATCATGATGGAAAAATCAATGATCAAATAATCAAGAGCATAAATTTCAAATGTGACCTTTATTTTCATTCATTTTTAGCTTGTTGAAATGTCTTGACAAGTCTGGTAATATGGTAATGCACTACACCCATTTTGTAATAGTTTCCCCCAAAACTACTCTATTTAAGGCCCACAAACTGAACATTTTTTTTTGTTTTTACCCAAGGGTATGAAATTCAAGGTATGTCCTTGAATGGCATATGGAAAGTCCATAACTATGATTTTCTCCTTTCCATAAAATACTAGGAAGGATACATTAGTATTAGTGTAGGTTATTCCACCTTTTCTAAAACAATCTTAATGAATTTTGATACCATGTTGTTAAATTGGAAATGTACGGGTGAACAGTGTGGTTCTTTCACCTTCCCTGGAATATGTTTTAACAACTCTTGATAACATGGTGTTTATTTGGAAATGTAGGAGTGGAGAGTGTGGTGCTTCCACCTTTTCTAAGAGAGATTTAATGATTATGTTGATACACAATGTAGGGGTGGGGATCAGTGTGGTTCTTCCACCTTCAATAAGAGATATTTAATTACTCTCACTGTCATAGTTGTTAATTTGGAAATATAGGGGTGGAAAGTGTGGTATTTCTACCTTTGCTAGAAGACCTTTAATGAATCTTTGTTCATAGTGTTAATTTATAAATGCCGGGTTGAAGAGTGTGGTTATTCTAGATTCACTAAGATATTTTTAATGGCTCTTAGTTCCATGGTATTAATTTACAAATCGAGATACCTTTAACAACATTCAATTCCATGGTGTTAAATCAAAAGCAAGGGTTGAGAGTGTGGCACTTCCACATTCATAAAGAGGCCTTTAATGACTCTTGATCAATTGATATTAATTTGAGAACACGTGGTGCATAATGTGGTGCTTCCACATATTCTAGGAGACATTTAATGACCCTCAATTGCATGGTGTTATTTCAAGAAAAATAGGGGTGGAGAGAGTGGTGGTTCCAGCTTAACTAACAGAAATTTAACCACTCTGGATTATGTGGTTCTAATTCACAAATGTAGCTAAAGTGGAGAGTGGCACTACAACCTTATCTATGAGACCTAGAGTAACTCTCAATTCCATGGTGATAATTTGGGAATGTATGGGTGGTGCTTCCAACTTAGTTAAACTACCTTTAATGGATCTTGATTCCATGGTGTTAATTAAGGAATCCAAGGATGGAGAGGGTGGTGTTTCCATATTGTATAAGAGCGTGATGCCCCACATTCTAATCCTATTTCTATATTGTACATGCTTGTTGATCTACATCCAATAATAGAGCACTAAAAAAATTACATTTTCATATTATTATCATATCCGTGAGGTATGTGTATGCTAGTTGCGTGACCACACCTCGCACTGATGTGCTATTATGCTTATTAGTATATAATATATACTAAGCATGCTTGTATGGAGTGCTTAATCATTTTGATCATAATTAGGGTTAGGCAATTAAGGTTAGTGAAATAATATTTATTAAATGGATTAAAACTAAGAAATAATTGGTAGGTTCAACATTTAAAATCTTTATAAAAAAAATAAATTTCCTTGCATTATTGTTTGATTTCCATGAAGCATGTTTATTTATTGGATTTGAGTCAGTAGATTAGGATAGGATATTTATTCTATTATAAAGTTGTCTTTTGAATTGTGTGCTAATATTATAAATAGTTTAATTGATTGAGTTCTTGTAGGGGGTGTAAAGGAGAGGAGGTGGATGAGACTTCGAGCGTCGGAGATGACTCAAGGGAGAATAAACCTAGAGAATAAAGTGGGGGAGGAGGAAGGTGAGAGAGGTTGGAAATTTTTTGGGAAAACATATGGAGAATTTTTCTTAGTGATTATATTGTTCTATTATTCTATTCTAGTATTTTTGGGCGTAGGGGCTGGAAAACTCTAGCAGGTTTTATGGAACTGGGGAGTTGGAGAGGTTGTTCCAATGATGGGTGGTTAAACTCATTTGGGTAATTATGAATCTACAATAAATCCAAATTTGTTTGGGATTTTCCCTTTGAGTCCTCAATTAGAAGAGACGGTATTCTTCTTGCAAATTTTTAAGGTGGTAAATTTATATTAGAAACCATCTAGAACTTAAATTAGATTTTTTATTTAATTGTTGTGAGTAATTATTGTATAGTTAATAATGAAAGAACCTGGTTAAAAATGGTATAGAATGGGTTGCTTCCACCTTGTGAATATACCTTTTCCAACTTTTGATTCCATTTTTTTAATTCGGGGACATAGGCGTGGAGAGTTCGGTGCTTCCACTTCACTAAGAGACATTTAATTACTCTTGACCCCATGGAGTTAATTTTGGAACATAGGGGTTCTAAGTGGTGTATTTACACTTTGATAAATTTCTAAAGAGATATTTGATTAATCTCAATTCCATGGTGTTCAGTAAGGAATGTAGGGGTGGGGGTATGGTTCTTCCACTTTCACTAAGAGACATTTCACAACATTTAATTCCCTAGAGTCATATAGGAATAGAAAGGCTGGTGAGTGTGGAACTTCCACCTTCACTATAATACCTTTATGACTCTTAGTTCGATGTATTATTCGAGAATGCGGGGGTATAGAGTGCGGTGATTCTACCTGCACTCAAATATATTTAACCACTCTCGATTCCATGGTGTTAATTCATGGATGGAGAGGTTGAAAGTGCGGTGCTTCCATCTTATAAAAGAGACCTTAAATGTCTCTCTATTCCATGGCGTTGATTTGGGAATGTGGATTTGGAGAGTGAAATGATTCCACCTTCACTAACATACCTTAAATTAATCTTGATTCCAAGGTGCTTATTTGGGAATGTAGAGGTGGAGAGTATGTTACTTCCACCTTCACTAATAGAACTTCAACAATCTTGATTACATGGTGTTAATTCATGAATGAAAGGGTGGAGAGTGTGGTGTTTCTACCTTCACTAATAGACCTTTGACACCTTTTTATTCTACAAGTTTGGTTCATAAATCCAAGGAGTGGAGAATGTGATGCTTCCACCTTCACTTAGATACCTTTCATTACAATTCTCAATTTTAGGGTGTTAATACATAAATGCAAGGGTATAGAGTGTGATGATTTTTCCTTCACTAATAGACCTTCAACACCTATTGATACATGGGTTCAGAAAATTATGTACATGGGTTCAAAAAATCAGTAACTATCAATAAAGGAAAATTAACATGATTTTTATGTGGGAGAAGTTTTATACTTTCTTGTTTGAAACCAAGGAAGATAAGGATCTAATATTCAAAACTGGACCATACTTGTTTGAATCAATAGAAATGTATTTGAAGTGATGGACATCAAATTTCAACGATGAAATTGATGCTCCTTTAGTTTTACCTATATGGGTGCATTTTCTTGACTTGTATTTGCATTGTTGGGGAGATGGATCTCTTAGAAACATACGGAAAATTCTTGGAAAAAACATAGACGTGTCTGAGCCAAAAGGAATTACGTTTTCTTGCACCAACATAGATCCATATTAAACCTAAATCTATAAAGCACCAAGAGGTATTAACTTTTATGAGATGTAAATTTTTCTAGATATGTAAAAAATTTAAGATAAAATAAAAAATAAAAATAAAATACACCGCAAGAAATTGGATATATGGATCTATGTTGGTTTTAATTTTTTATTTTATTAGACAACATGTATTTTGTTAAGTATTTGTTGTTTGGTTTTATTTTTATTTTATTTTATGAGATGACATGAATTTTATAATTACTTTTTTATTTTGGTAATGTTATGTTATGTAATGTTATGTCATGTTATGTTATGTTATGTTATATGACAACATCTCCTCCATACTAGAATGTAGATCAATTGATTACTCTCGGTGCGACAAGAATCTATGAAGAGATAGATCTAGAAAAAGGATTACCATAAGACATCCTCCTCACCTTAGACAACTAGAAACGTTTTCAAAAGTTGGATTATGAACAACTACCTTTAAAATGAAAATCATGTCATGAGAATGAACACTTTGCTAAATATTAAAATAAATCCAAGCCATCAACTCAAGTTATTAATAATAAAGAGGAACAACAAAAATTTGTTAAAACAATTTAGTGTTATAGCATCATTTGCATTGATGCTTACCTTGGCTTGATTTTTCACATTTCCCCCTTTGTGGGATCCCTTTCAAATTTTGTGGACTACTTATTTGAGTTGTGCCCTTGATAATTCCCTTAAAAAACTCCATTTTCCCCTCATGCATGCATTATGCATTACTAGTCTGCGTATATGCACTCTACTAGTGTATTTACTGCATGTGCACCTATTTAAAGGTCAAAAATAAATATTTCTCAGGAATTGTGTACGGGAATTAGAATTTTGGTTTCATGCTTCTCTTATGTAACTACCTGAACTTCTTCAACTACCTACTCAAAGAGCTATAAAATGGGTAGAGGAGAAGGAAAGAAGTGAGCCTAAAGGAGCTTGAAAGAGAAGGAAAAGTGAGAACAAACATATGAGTAAAAGTATCCTTGTGTTGTAATTATTTCTCTAAGTCCAAAAATATCTTGTTTCCTTGGCTTACAAGCTTATCCCTTATACATGTAAATATACATCTATGTTAGCTTTTGCATTCCTTATATAGCCAATAAGATACTAGACTTATTCTTTGGGATAATCCTTTGAGTGAAATCGTAGATTTGCAAGTGTATGGCTCAGCTGGAGGAACTCAAGCCTTAGTTTCATAACAGTGTCGCAATGAGACCAGTTTATTATATCCATGCACTTGTTGTTTAAACAATACAATGCAATATATTTCCCATCTGAATTATATTGTATTGAATCTTTATTGTTAGTTCTTTTAATATTATTAATTAAATGCAATCTTTTAAGACTTTCTGTAATATAACATTAATATCTTGTACTATTTTATTTGTTTCTTGATTTCTCAATTTTGTTTACAGGAAATACAAGTAGCAATGAAGCTTTGAAGCTTGAATAAAGGAACATATTCAAACGTTGGACCATAGGTAAGTTCCTTCCAATTCTTAGCTTTAGTTTTTACTGAAATATGCAATAAATGATTAATTGTTGTAATATTTATTTATAGAGAGTTTTCTTTGTCAAGTCCTGCTTTACGATGTCTTTAAGCCATATCCATTAGGAGGGGTTTTCACCAAAACGGT
>LPNX010653601.1:772336-845386 GCA_001517045.1 Pseudotsuga menziesii | reverse complement strand
TATATATATAAATATATATTCTTAGATATTGGTGTGTTATTGTATTTGTTACTGTTAATGCTGAAAGTTTTTAATTGGTGAAAATCTATCAAAATGACAATTAATTCTTCAACAATAACAATGACATCAATGAATTAATTGTCATAAAATTAGGGGGTTGGAGCCTCCTTCCAGTTGAATATGGTAAATATTATTAGGGGGTTCAATCCTCCTTATAGTCATAGTTGGAGAATATAATTCGAAGGTTGGTGCTTCCACAATCAGAGATCATAGTTATCCACATGTCAAAGCTTTATTGTTACTAGTTGTAGCTTGTGTAGTTAGATAGAAATATGCTCAGGTCGGTTCCTGAAGTTCATGAGTCGATGCTCACGTAGATCAAATCCATTGTAGGTCAATTCCAGCAACCAACAGATTGTTAGTTGAGGATCAGGTAAACACCTAAAATGAGTGGGTTCTCATGTTTGGTGTCGTGTACCCATACCCCATTATCATGAGAAATTAAAAATTTCATCAAGAACCTTTACCGTTCATCAAAACAAAGGGCATGGCCGCAAACCACTTGTCGACATTTCCAACACTGTCACAGTCCCTCCTGTCTTCAATTGATCAGTTCGATGATCTGCAAGGAAATATCTCAGAGGAGATCGGATGGCGAAGAGAAATAGCGACAGAAATCAACGATCACAAATGGTACCGCACTGTGGAATCAAATCAATGGCTAAGAATCATCTCATAAAAATTGACAGTGTAGAAAACTTGAGTTGCGGAATTGGGAATTGTGGAAATCACGACACCGCAACCCCCCATCCCGCATCCCGCATGCAGAAATGACCGTTGCAAAAATCGAAATCTGTGAAGATGCATCCTGCATCTCGTATCCCACAAGTTGCGGAAAGGCGCGTTACGGAACGAAAACTACGGAAAGCTGTAATTCACAAAAAGACATCTCTGCATCCCACAAGTTGCGGAAAGGAAATTGAGGATGTCCAATTCTTTCAAAGGATGTCTTCCACATTCCGCATCCCTCCTATGGAATAAACTATTGCAGAAGAAGGTTTCTACTTGAATTTTGACCTTCTAATTGAAGTCTTCGAACAGACTTGGTCATCCAGGACAACAACAATCCGACATTCTAACCCTACAACTTAGTTTAATAATGCATTGAAGGAAACATACATAGATTCCTATAATTGCAGTTATTCAAAGGAACAATTAATCAATTCAACATATCCAACATGTTCATCATATTCCATCAAGCAATTACAATGCAAGAAATACAATTGCAGAGATTAACATGGACAAGAACACTTATCTTGAGAAGAACTTGTCCCGCAACTAGCTATGTCGCTGCAACATTCCACCCAAACATAGGCCAATGTGCTCATCAATCTCTCAGCAACACTGCCACCCCCGAGCTAGGCATGATTTCCTCAAAGAATAAGGGAACACTAGTAGACTCATACATAGCCAAGGGTGCAACAAAAATCAGCCAAGCCAAAACAGTTGGGTTTATCAGGCTACAAGGGAAAACAAACTAACATATGGGTTTCATAAGACACTCATCCAAGAAATCTCACAGTTGGGTTTCACAGACTGTCCACGGTCAAGCCAACATTCACCTTAAGGACCAGTCAATCCAACAGATGGGTTTATCAGACTGTACATAGTCAAACCATCTCTCTGTTGGGTTTATCAGGATACCTAGCCAAGCCAGAATTCATAGTTGGGTTTATCAAACTATCCATCAAAAGGTTACTCACAAGGTCAAATGCAACAAGACACAGCCAAGCCAACAGATGGGTTTATGAGGCTACCATCCAAGCCATCTTTCCATTTGGGTTTATCAAGCTTCTAAGGAAATGGGCAGGAAGAACTACTAAGCTAGTGAGCTCATCTAAAGAGATAAGAACACCTTCACAAGACCTATCTATCCTGGCTTCCTTCCTACCTACACACCCAACACAAGGAAGTGTCCCCTTCTATGCTCCACAGTCCCTTAGGCTACACCTTCCCTTCCATTGCTCTTCAAGATGTGCATAGCAGGTTCACCAGCCACTCTTATCTTATTGTGAGGTTCCACACTAGGTTTATCAAGCACATTCTATGTCTCTCCCATTCCTAAGTCTTGTACATAGTTCAGACCCTAACCAGGGTGCACAACACAACCACCACACTGAGACTCAAGAACACCAGCTTTACTCTTGGACACAAGTAATAGGGTCTCGTACACTCTGTAGTTCAAGATAACACTGCAACACAACAATCATTGTCTCTCCAAGGGAAAAACACTTGTAGAATGCAAAGGATAAACACCGGAAGAACTCAACTGCCCCCCGAGCTTCCACGCGAATGGAGAATAATCATGGATGAGAAAGACGTCTCGCAGCTCCTAAAACATGAAATCAAAACAAAGACGTGATGTGTGAGCAAAAATGGCATACGGTTCTGGGTGTTTTTCTTACCCATGAAGTCAAACACAACACTCAAAACTAGGTGCTCTACCTAATTCGAATTCTCCCATACTCTTCCCCTTCCCTGCAATAACTACCACCACACTGAGACTCGGCAACACCGGCTTTACTCTGGGACATGAGTAACAGGGTCTCATACACTCTGTAGTTCAAGATAATGTTGCAACACAACAATCATTGTCTCTCCAAGGGAAAAACACTTGTAGAACGTGAAGGATACACACCGGAAGAACTCAACTGCCCCCGAGCTTCCACGCAAATGGAGAATAATCATGGATAAGAAAGACGTCCCACAGCTCCTAAAACATGAAATCAAAACAAAGACGTGATGTGTGAGCAAAACTGCCATACGGTTCTGGGTGTTTTTCTTTCCCATGAAGTCAAACATGACACTCAAAACTCGGTGCTTTGCCTAATTCGAATTCTCCCATACTCTTCCCCTTCCCTGCAATAACTACCTCAACCACATTCTGGTAGAAATAAATGGTTGGGAAGAAAGAAAAGAAAAAGGGTAGTTGATAGTTTTGATGGGATTTCCCCATGACACGTGGCTTTTCCCAAAATGGTTCAAGGTTAACATTCCCTCCCCTTTATCCTTAGGAAAAATCATTCCCCCATCCCATTTTTTGTTGCATTGACATAGCTGGATGTGGGTTTTTCATTAATTTACATGTTTACATGATGTTTACAAACGTGCTTGACTTAGCATAGAAACCATAGGCATCAAGCATGATCGCCTATATACCAAAAATTAATCAATGACAGGGCCTTGGCATTGAGCTCCTTGTCATGATTCCATATAATATTTACATCATATACATTACTTCAATGAGGTCAAAACCGGTGTGTTACATTCCCCTCCCCCTTCAATAGCATTGCACTACCCTCAGTGCTCTGCAGATTTGAACAAAAATGGATGTGCCAATCGCATGGCATCCTCCAGCTCCCATGTAGCCTCTTCAAGAGTGTAGTTCTCCCACTGTGTTGAAATATTGTAACTTTGAAGAATATTCTATATGTATCTTTTGTGGTCCCCGATGGTCCTACCGGGAGAACCACTTGTATTACTTTGTACCTCGATGCTTCTAATTGGAAGAACTAATAAGAGTCATGAGGTAGTCCCCTCTAATTGTAAAGGTGGGTCATTAGCACCCCAGTGTGGTTACTTGAGCCTACATGTGTAACTTGAGCCTACATGATTAACTCAAGCCTACATGTGTAACTTGAGCCTACATGATTAACTCAAGCCTACATGTCAGAGTTGATAATAAAAGTGAACGAATGAATATAAATAGAGGTGTATCGCTCCTCATTTGGAACACACACACTCACTTGTGTAGCGCATTAGTGGAGAAGAGAATAGTAGTTAGAGAAGGAGGAGGATTAGGCTTTGATCTCCTTTTTGGTTTTATCTTTTATCTTTTGGGGGCATCTATATTGAGGAAGCTTTTGCTGGGTTTTTCCCTTTAGGGTTTTCCCAGGATAAATCTATGTTGTTCTTGTGATACTGTTTCTTTCAGCAATCCTGTTTATAAGCTTTTGTTATGAAAATGAAATGAAATACTGATGTTCTAGCTTATCATATGAAAATTTAACATGGTATCAGAGCTAACCTAAATAGGACAGCTTTCACAAGGTGAAATATCTCTCTCTCTCTCCCCGGAAGAAATTAGGGTTTTCAGGAAAAAATTTGAGTCTCAAAAAACTGCTTGCATAGAAAGTTGCACCCTCCTAGAGCGCATATTTTGAGCCTGGAATCAAGTTTTTTGGATGTGTGAGTCTCCAGAAAAGTCAAACCCTAGTTTGACAGCTGCACTAGAAAACTGCTGAACCAGAAAACTGCAGAGGCTGAATCTTGCAAGTCTGATTTGGAAGGTGAAAATTGAGATCTCCAGAACCCAAGCACATCAGTCAACTCACCTCACTCAAGCGCATCTCCTGGTAAGGCCAGTTTCTCATTTCGCAAAATTTCAATTTTTTGTGATTTTCTGACAAGATGGCCCCAAGCACTAAGCTTGAGGACAAGCTAGAAGGCATAGATAATTTTCAAGCAAGGAAATACAAGATTGGTCTCATTCTCCAAGAGAATGATCTTGATAAGTATGTTAAAGTAGAAGTTGCAGAACCTGAAGAAGCTGAAGCCAAGGAGAAGCACAGAAAGGATATGATTAGGGCACAAAGGATTATTACTGACTCCATCAAGGATCACTTGATCCCTCAAGTGTCATCCAAGAAGACTCAAAAAGAAATGTTTGATGCCCTATTTAGAATGTATGAAGGAAGGAACATTAACATAAAGATGAATCTAAGAGCTCAACTGAAGAGCACCAAGATGAGTCACGGAGAATCCATCCAAGACTACTTCACGAGGTTTTCTCATATCAAAGAGAAACTAGAAGCTATTAGCAATAAGATTGATGAAGATGAAATGGTTATGACTGCTCTCAATGGTCTCACTAGACCATGGGAATCATTCATTCATATGATGTGTGCCAGGAAGGAAAGCATGAAGTTTGATGTGGTATGGGAAGACTGCATTCAAGAGGAGACTAGAGCGGCAAATAGAGAAGCCTTACTAAAAGAAGATGATCAAGCCCTAGCCACTCATACCAGAAAAATAAGAAGGAATCAACCCATATTCAAGAAGGGAAATCACGAAGAGCATCAACCTCCAAAAATATTCCAAATATCGAAAGAAAGTGTATCAAATAAGGACTTCTCTGGTTTCAATGTTTCCATTGTGACAAGATAGGACACATTGCCATAAATTGTCCTATAAAGAAGCAAGAATATAAGTAGAGGATCAACAACAACAAAACATACCATGCTCATGTAGCTGAAGATGAGGATGAAGAAGAAGAAGATGAAGGACCTTCAAGAAAGCAAGCAAGAGAAGAAGATGTGGAAGAGTATGTACTATTTTCTGCTCTCTTTGGGTCTGTGACTCTTGGAGAAGACAATTGGCTTATTGATAGTGGTGCTTCAAAGCACATGACGGGACAAAAGAAAACTCTGTCCAAACTTGAAGAAAAGAGCTCTCCTCAGAAAGTATCCCTAGGAGATGACTATCAATATCCGATCAAAGGAGTTGGTGAAGCAAGCTACAAACTTGAATCAGGTAATCCCTTAAAGATGAAAGATGTATTATATGTTCCTGGTCTAAAGAAGAATTTACTTTATATCTCAGCTTTAGATAAGAAAGGATTCAAAGTTGCCTTCATAGATGGTCAAGTACTCATGTGGCCCAAAGGAAAGAATATTGAAGATGCAATCATCATTCTTGGAGAAGAAGGAGGCTTGTATAAACTCAAGGGGCACTCAGAAACAACCTTTGTGCATGAGTCCACTGAACCTAGTGAACTATGGCATAGAAGGCTTGACCACATCAATTACAAGGCTCTACCTCATGTGAACAAATTAGTGATGGGATTACCAGACATGAAGATCAAGCATGAAGGCATTTGCAAAGGATGTGCGAAGGGAAAGAACATCAAGAATCCATTCTTGAAAAGTGAAACAAAAACAAAAGGTGCGTTGGAATTGATTCATTCAGATGTATGTGGTCCAACGTCTTCCACATCCTTAAGTGGCTTTGAATATTATATCACATTTATTCATGACTTTTCAAGAAAGACTTGGATATACTTCTTGAAAGAAAAGAGTGAAGTGTTTGAGAAATTCAAGGAGTTCAAAGCCTTGATAGAGAATCTTTCAGACAAGAAAATAAAGATACTTTGATCAGACAATGGAGGAGAGTATACCTCAAAAGAGTTTGAATCCTTTTGTAAATATGCCAGAATAAAGAGGGAACTAACTAATCCCTACAATCCTCAACAGAATGGGGTGGCTGAAAGAAAGAACAGAACCATCATGGAGGTAGTGAAGACAATGATATATGATCAAGATATTCCAATGCATCTATGGGCAGAAGCAGCGAGAACTGTTGTGTATGTACAAAATAGAATATCTCACAGTGCTCTTGGGTTCAATACTCCAGAAGAGATATTCACAGGAAAGAAGCCTGAGGTAAGTCACCTCAAGATATTTGGTTGTCCAGTATATATTCATATACCAAAAGAGAAAAGAACCAAGTTAGACCCTTCCGGAAAGAAGGGGATATTTGTTGGATATTGTGAAATATCCAAAGCATTCAAAATCTACATTCTTGGATTCCATCACATGGAAATCAGTCAAGATGTGACATTTGATGAAGAGGAAGCCCTCAAGAGATCCAGGAAGTGCCAATAGGAAGAAGTGTATGAAGAAGATACACCACCCAGAAATAAAGAAACTACATGTCTCCCTGAAGATGAAGCTCCTGAAGAACATGACATGGAAGAACCACAAGAACCTCTCATGATAGAGATATCAAGAAAGAGAAATCCTGCTTGGACAAGAGAAATTATACAAGAGGCAGAAAGATATGGAGCTCCGGAAGGCTCTACAAGGGAAAGAAAGAAACCTAAGACTTTTTCCAACTATGTAGCCTTGATATGTGATCTTGTACATCAAGAACCTACAAACTATGAAGAAGCGGTATAGAAGAAAGAATGGGTAGAAGCAATGACTGAGGAATACCAGTCAATAATGAAGAATGTTGTATGGGATATTATTCCCAAACCAAAAGGAAAGAGTATAGTATCCTCCAAATGGATATACAAAATAAAGCATGCAGCTGACGAAAGTATCGAGAAGTATAAAGCAAGATTTGTGGCCATAGGTTTCTCTCAGAAAGAGAGAATTGATTATGAAAAGACATTTGTCCCAGTAGCACAATATACTTCAATTAGAACTATCATGGCACTTGCATCCATGATGAAGTGGGACTTACACCAGATGGATGTGAAAACAACTTTTCTAAATGGTGTGATCGAAGAAGAAGTTTACATAGAACAACCTCAACGATTTGAAGTTGAATACAGACATACTCATGTATGCAAGTTGAAGAATGCCTTGTATGGTCTTAAACAAGCTCCTCGAGCTTGGTATGAGAGGATAGATAGTTTCCTGTCAAGCATGGGCTTTACCACGAGTAAAGCTAATCCTAACCTTTACCTCAAGGTTGTAGAAGATGAACCCGTCATCCTACTACTATACATGGATGACTTATTCTTGACAGGGAATGAGAAACAGATTATGGAAAGCAAGAAGAAACTAGCAGAAGAATTTGAGATGAAAGACCTTGGGTTAATGCATTATTTCCTAGGTCTGGAAGTATGGCAAAGTTCAGAAGGAGTATTTCTCAACCAGGGAAAGTATGCAGTAGAGATATTGAAAAGATTCAATATGTTGGAATGCAAAGCCTTGGCCACACCCATGGACTCCAACCTGAAGTTGTTAACTGATGACTCATCAGAGTTAGTGGATGTGACTCATTACAGAAAGATCATTGGGTCATTGATGTATTTAACAAATACCAGACCAGACATTTGTTTTGCTGTGAACACCTTAAGTCAATATCTAGTTCAACCTAGATGGGTTCACTTGGTAGCTGCAAAACATGTGATGAGATATTTGAAAGGGACTATAGACTTTGGTCTATATTATGATAATAGTCATGAGTATAGATTGTATGGCTCTACAGATGCAGATTGGGTCGAAAGTATCTCAGACAGAAAAATCACATTAGGTGGATGTTATAGTCTGGGATCTGCTATGATTTCATGGTTTAGTAGAAAGCAATCCAGTGTTGCACTAAGCACAGCCAAAGTAGAATATATAGCAGCTTGCTCTGCTAGTTGTGAAGCCATATGGATTCGAAAGCTGATGTCAGGATTATTCAACCTAGAGTTGGACACTACCATGATTCTATGTGATAACCAAAGTTGTATAAAGATGACAGAGAACCCTATGTTCCATGATAGATCAAAGCACATAAAAATCAGGTATTTCTGCATTCAAGATACGATGTATAAGGGAGCCATAAAGCTCCAGTATGTGAGTATTGATGAACAAGTTGCTGATGTGTTGACAAAGCCTCTATCCTGAGTAAATTTCGAACACTTTCGAGACAAGCTTGGTGTGGTTCGAAAAGAACTTCCCCAAAAGGGGGAGTATTGATGTAGCAATGGGATTGTATCATCCCTGGGAACTTTCCCTAAAGTGATTCGATGACGTCGGTCCTCGAGAATGAAGAGGGATTGTATCATCTCGGGACATCTATCTATAATAGATCTGGTGGCCTTGGTCCTCGAGAATGTGGTAGGATTGCATCATCCTTGGACTTAGTCCTAAAGTGATATGGACTGATTCTCCCGTAATCAATCCGGTGACTTTGGTCCTCGAGAATGTGGTAGGATTGCATCATCCTTGGACTTAGTCCTAAAGTGATAGGGACTGATTCTCCTGTAATCAATCCGGTGGCTTCGGTCCTCGAGAATGTGGTAGGATTGAATCATCCTTGGACATAGTACTAAAATGATAGGGACTAATTCTCCTGTAATCAATTCGGTGGCTTCGGTCCTCGAGAATGTGGTAGGATTGCATCATCCTTGGACATAGTAACTCTTGGACTTTTATTTGAGGATCAAAGTCGCTCTGTCACCTAGTGCACCATCATGAGTTGGATTAGTGTTCCTCTTGGTGTAGCCACTTGATGTGTAACTCCTATTTGTTATTTTTGGAATGTAACTCTTGTGATTCTCTCTCTCTCTCTCTCTCTCTCTCTCTCTCTCTCTCTCAATTCAATTGCCCATGGAGGAATTCGATTTGCTTTTGTTAGAAGTCACTCTTTTCTGTGTGTTCATGTTTTTTCTCTTGTGCTTATGTTTGGAACTTGTGGTTTTATTTTTTTCCCCTTGGTATGATATCCTTCTTGATTATATTCCCAAACTGATTTACTCTAGAGCCACTGGAATTTCCCTAGATTGGAATTGCTAGTTGCCATTGGGTTGTGGTTGGATTGTTGTCTTGGAGCTACTAGAATTGCCCCGGAGTGGAAGTAGAGGCAATAATTTCCATTAGGTTGTGGTTGGAATGATTTCTTGAGAGTATTTGTGGTTGAGTTTTCCATTTCTTTTGGAATCATGGTTTCATCTCGGGGGTGACCATTCCAAAGTGAGTTCTGGATTGCATTGTGTCTACAGTTGGGTGGAACATGGCACAATCGATTTTGTTTGTGTATTTGCAAAGATAAGAGATTTATATCATGTTAATTTAATTTGTTTTGATCTCATATAATTTATTTATGGATTCACATGAAATTTTTTATGAAACATATGAGTTATTTGTGGAAGAAATTTCTCATAGAATTCCATATATTTATGCAAGTAAATTTTGTGAAGGAATTGGATACTAGTTTTTAGGATTTTGTGCAAAAATTGTTTGAGGAAATGATTCTTTGGAACCTATGATACATAAATGATATTTATTCCGTTATTAATTATATAATGTGTATTTTTATGCTATAGTACCCTGAATATTTTAATACACTTCTCTTTGATACTTCTACCTTTTATTTGAAAACTAGTTCTTTGATTGGATTGGTTTGCATAGTTTGGAAACTTGGCACATGAAGCGTTTGTAAAAATGCTTCAGTTTTATTTTTATTCTTATGTTTGAAAAATACACTTTAAATGTGTGTGATAATGTGAGGATAAATCTTCTTTATAGTGTATGGGAAATGTCTACCAAAATTCTAGAATCAATTTCCAATTTCTAGCTCCTTCAATGTAATTGTTTTGAGTTGATTTGTGACTTTGCATATGAAGTGTTTGATAAAATATTTGAATGATATGTACATATTTTATGAGAGATAAAACATGTTATTTAAAGTTTTAATTGGATTTGGATTATTATATGACCTGTGGACATAATTATTCTAGCAATTCCTAGAATTACTAGTTAATTCGAATAAGTAAAATTAGCTAGTATACTGAGTTATTTAACGGAATGCATATGGGAATAAATATACATGCATATGAATATAGGTGAAGTATTATATGCTTTACATGAGTTATAGTAGTCATATATTCCTCTTTATTTATCATTCGGAAATTTAAATTGGAAACTAGGTACATTGTGATGAAAAATAATAAGTTGTTGTGGATTGAAATCTTTGTTTTCTTAAAAATGGAATGCTACAGCCATGTGCTCTGTTTATAACATGTTTTTGTGCTGTAAGTTTCTACTTATAAGGTGTGACCCTTTACTTATGGATGCATTTTGTTTTGTTTTAGTTATTTAGACTCAATTACTTGCGGTAAATGTTAACTAGTTTCAATGGAATTGATGGAAAATATCACTTTATGTGCAATTGGAATGATCTACAAATAAAACTTTAATTGGTTGTAAGTGAACACTTAAATATTTTGTTAATTTCTGTAGGATTTATTTTGGGTTTAATGGCATGGTTACAAGTTTAATTTGTGCAAGATTAGTTTCTTATATTGGAAAACTAGTCAACTAGTCTTGTGGACTCTCTTTCGTAACTACCATGATTAATTATTGTAATTTTGGTAATTATGACTTATTTACATGTAATTATAGGTTATTGAGACATTGATATTGATAATTGATAGTTATTTTTAAAAAAATTGTATTTTTTATGGGTGTCATCATTTACGCACTAAGTGTCGTTAAGTGACGTAATTAACACCTTAATTACTAGTTAACTGTGAATAAGAATAATTAGCCTTTAGAAGTAGATATCATATTTAATATGGCTTGGATTGAAGGTTTGATAACGTTAGATTATATAAAGAAACTTTCACATCCCTTGGATCGTTTGTTGGAATAGTTATTGAATTTATTTTAATTTATTGGTAATTAAAGGGATTTTGTCGAAATTAAATCACGAAAAAATAAATTAAATATTTATTTGACTAATCTGTTGTGATAAAATTATCTAATTATCCTTAGAGAGTTAATGATATGTCCCCAGTATCCTTTGATATCCCTAGGGGACATTACATTTATGGATTTTTCAAAACAAGTGCAATATCATGCAATTAGAGTCCTTGATGAAATGGTGTATTGGAGTTGTGAGCCAAATATTCAAATCTATATATAGTGCACTGGATCATTGCATTTACAAAGAAGGGAAGTCAAAGGAAGCAGACATACTTCTTGAAAAAATAGAGGAAAAAGGGTTGAAATATTATCAAGTGGCGTATACCTCTCTTACTAATGGAAATATCAAATTAGATAGAGTTGATCATGCTTTCGATATTTTGAGAAATATAATAAATAATGAATGCCAACCTAATTATAGAACTTATAGTGTACTTATGATGGAATTTTTCATGAAAGTAAGATGCAACAGGTAAAATTGATTGCTTCTGAAGATACAATTGGTGTGTTGTCTCCAGAAATTTTTGGTGCAATTTCGGAAAGACAAGGGTTAAAGCAAAGCGGTTCACCTAAGCAGGGTCAACTTCGACGAAGGGGCCGAGAACCAAGGAAGATGAGTGTTTTTACAATGTCAATGCGAAGTTAGTTAGGAAGTGGTTTTAAATTTTGTCCACTTGTAATTATGAGGCTAAGTAGTGGATGAGGGGTGAGGACTATCAAATTCCTATATATATGAAATGGGTTGGGAATTTTGGGATTAATTAGTCACTTGGATACAGACCTAGTTACCTAGAAAGAGTTTCCTGAGTTTTGTGTCAAAGTTATGTGTTATGAAGAGAATATGTTGTGAATATGTTGTATGAGAGTGAGAGAGTAGCAGGGAGATGTGAGGATATGTAGTATATGTGTGTAGATCCATTGTTAAAGAGGAAGAATATAAGTCTGCAAGCTATATGGATAGACATGAAGTGCTTATTTACTACGACTCCTTAATAAGAAAAGCGCTTCTATGGTTTTCTCCCATCTTGGGTTTCCACATAAAATCATGGTGTAAAATGTGTGTGAATGTTGTGTTGTTTTAATTATAACTTCGGAAGATATTCTGATGTATATTATTGGTGTATATTGTTGTAACCCACATCAGAGATGTATGTTCCTCCTTTGGGGATGTCATCATTGTGTATGGTCACTGAGGTAAACCCTCTGTTGTAAGTAGGGGCAATAGTCCCCAGGTTAAATAAAGGAAAATGTATTTATGTGTATTCTTAGGTAGGTCAGCCCCACAAGTAACCCAAGCGACCTCGTGATTGATTTAACAACTCAACAGAAGAATATAAATAGGGACTCAGGGAGGCGCCCTCCTCATTTGTCACACACTTCACTTGCTCTCTAATGTGCGCTTTAGGAGAGAGAGGAAGACGATAGAAAGAGATATGTTGTAGACATATTTTTCTTTGGTTATTATATCTTGTCATCTTATCTTTGTGACAGAACTATTCTGAGGAAGTTTGCGGGGTTTTCTCCTTTATGGTTTCCCTGATGAAAATCTCTATGTCTTGTGTATCTTGTGTGTCTTTGATGTATTGTTGTGATTTTTATTATTTAAGATAAATATCCTAAGTAAAATAAATTAGAAAAACTAACATGGTATCAGATCCACCCTAAAATAATGCATTTTGTAGTCGAAATACAACTACAATGGAAGCTAGTGGAAATTAGGGTTTCATGCTTGAAAACCCCATAAGACTGAATCTAGTCATCCTGAAACTTTAGATATAACTAGATATTGGAGAATTATCATCAGCCGAAAATTTTACAGGACAAAGATGAAATCTTTATGTACCTTTTTTGAAATTTTCAGCCTTAGATTCTATATGCTTCAGGCAATGTGATTCCTCCAAATCAGGGTTCCATCCTCCTCCAGATTATAGTCATAAACAGGTGACCTAGGGAGAATTGCTATATCTCGGCCTAGGAAGGTCCAAATGAAATTTCGCAAGATTTTTAAGGTAGGGAACAGACTTTAGTTTCTATGGTCTTCTTTTCATACCATGAATGTGCAATAGTTACATATGGCATTCCATAAAAGTTTTCTATGTTGAGCAGTCCTCAAAACAATCACCTTGGGAAACTCAGCATAAGTCCCACTTGGAGAATCTAATTCTTCTCTAAAATGTGGGTTCCAAAAGAAGACATATCAGGCTATCGTAGTGCAAATATTAATACTGTAAAGAGACCAAAATTCGGAGATACATTAGAAGCAATATCAAACAATTATGTAGAAGAAAATGGAGAAACTAGGTCTTTATATTCCAGAAGGTTCGCACCACTGTTTTCATAAAAGGAATAAATTGGACAGCTCAACTTAAAGAGGTGCATTTTTCTGTCCAATCAGAAGTTTTAAATTCTAAGTTTTGAAAATTAGGTTTTTTCTAACAAACCCTAGATCAACCAGCTTTGGAACCTCAAACTTGTAAGATCTAAGTCTTTGTTATTTCCATTTGAGGTCCTTATTTCAAAATGACTCATCACACTCTACTTGATGACAATCTTGGTGAAGCTAACAACTTCCTAGCATGGAACAATAGGACCTCTCTAATCCTTGAAGAAAATTAATTCGAACAATATATGATTAAGGAATTTCTAAGAGCCTGAGGGAGATGATACTAAGGCTAGAGCCAAGGGAATCATTCCAGATCCTATTAAGGATCATCTCATCCCTCATGTTTCATCCTTGAAGACACAAAAGGAATTGGTCGATGCTGTGCTGAAGCAGTCGAAGAAGAAGAAGAGATTGTTGTAACCACCTTGAATGACCTCCCAAGATCATGGGATTCATTCATTCAAGGAATGTGTGCCAGAAGGAAGTTGATTACCTTCAGCAGACTCTGGGAAGAGTGCACACAAAAAGAAGCGCAGCTCATAATAAGAGAATAGAGTATGGGAGCAACATAAGATCAAGCTCTCACGATTCAAACAAGATTCCTCAAGTGATGAGGAATGTGAAGGATTCAACTCATGAAGAACCTCTAATCCATATCAGCATTTGGATTAAAAAAGATGCAGTTGTGAATGAAGAAGATGATGAAGAAGAAGGCTCAAGAAGGATTCTACCCACCAAACAAACAAAGATAAGTGTTCAATTGTCATTTCATGATATTGTTTGGTTGTGCATTTATTTATGTTCAGTTGATGTGT
The DNA here is from genome assembly GCA_001517045.1 of Pseudotsuga menziesii. Taxonomy (NCBI): domain Eukaryota; kingdom Viridiplantae; phylum Streptophyta; class Pinopsida; order Pinales; family Pinaceae; genus Pseudotsuga; species Pseudotsuga menziesii. Next base: position 830,924 of record LPNX010653601.1, on the reverse strand, counting down.
TATGCATGTTTGAGTGTTTGCATTTATACTATTGAAACACACATAATGGGTAAGAAGTCAATGATGTTGTATAGCATTCAATTGCTACTTATCTAGATTGAAACCTCTTTGTTGGAATATTAGGAGTAGTACACACTCTTAATAACATTGGGGTAGAAGGCATCTAGAATTTATTGTATGTGTACAGGATATGGATGAATGTTGTAGCATTGGCTATATTAGTTGCATGACTATGTGACATGTATTTGTCACTATTAATATGATTTGGAAATTATGAGATGTTTCTAATCATGAAACTAAACTTGACTTGTATATCATTCTGAAGAACAAGTAAAGACAGTTTAGAAGAGGAAAATGAATCTCCCTGGGTTAGAGACACCATGGCAAAAGAAATAGCTTCAGAAGAATATAAAGAGAACGATATATCCACCTCGAGAGATGAAGACCATATTGGGGACGAGAAATCATCCAATATGAAGAATAGTATGATGAGAATTCCAAATAAAGTAAGAGGCCTTCAACACACTTCAGTTATGTGACACTGTTGAGTGACACCATTGATGTAGATCCTTCCATCTATGAAGAAGTATCCAAGAAGAAAGGGAAGGAAACTATGATAAAAGAGTACCATTTTTTCAAGAGGAATGATGTCTAGGATGTGGTGCTAAGACATGAAGGGAAGTCCATAGTTTCTTCCATATGGATCTACAATATCTAGGATGCAATAGATGGTAGCATCGAGGGATACAAGGCAATATTCGTAGCATGAGATTTCTCACAAAAAGAAAGCATAGACTACAACAAGACATTTGCATCGGTTGCAAGGTACACTTCCAATAGATCCATACATGCAGGTATGAGATGGGAGACACACCAGTTGGATATCAAGACAACATTCTTGAATGGTGTAGTCGAGGAGGAAGTGTATGTATAGGAGCCACTGGGAGTTGTGACACATGATAGGTAGACTCATGTGTGCAAATTAAAGAAGGCCTTGTATGAGCTTAGAAGTCACACATGGGATAGCACATACAGTTACATGAGGATCTTGAAGATCACCTAGAGTGATGAATATATTAACCTTTGCTACAAGTTTGAATATGAAATCATATAGAGGATGACAAGCTCACATATGGGTGCAAGAGGAACTTTTCAACAAAATTAAAGATAGAGGATATTGGTATGTAGTGACATTCGATGGATACATAGAAGATCAGTGGTAAAGGAAGATACTTGTCACTCCAGTACAGAATGTTTTGATACATAGAGTATAAAATGTAGAGGGAGGATGATACTCCGCTTCATAGGGAGTGAGTGCAGAAGATACTCAACTTTGACATGGTACGACAGGATGGAAAACTTACTCATCGGCCTAGCATTTACTGAGAGTAAAGTGGATTCAAACCTTTACTTCAAGGTTGAAGGTTGAATACCAGTGATACTCCTTCTATATGTCGATGACCTGTTCTTGACAGGTGAAGAGGAACTCATGAAATATGCAAGGAGGATACTTATTACAAAGTTCGAGATGAAATACCTAGAGATGATGCACTACTTCTTAGGCATGGAGGTGTGGAATGTGGATTGGATTTCCTTGGTCAAGGAAAGTAGGCAGTGGACATTGTGAAGTAATTCAGAATACTAGACCGCAAGGAGGTAGCTACACCTATGCAATTGAACTTGAAGCTATTGTGTGATGCTTCATAAGAGTCGAATGATGCCTCATTGTATTGCCAAATGATTGGATCACTAATGTATCTAACGAATACGAGACCAAGCATATGCTTTGTTGTGAACACCCTGAGCTAGTTCCTGGTGGATCTGAGACATATTCACCTGGTTGCAAAGGATGTAGTGAGGTACCTAAAGAGTACAGTTGAGTATGGTCTCAAGTATAATATGAATCAAAAGACTAACCTGAATGGTTATGTTGATTTATATTGGGCAGGAAACACCACTGAGAGGAAGAGCACCTTGGTTTGCTTCTTCAGTTTGAGATCTAGTATGATATATTAGTTTGGAAAGATGCAGTCCTGCATGGTGCTAAGTACAACCGAGGAAGAATATGTTGCTAGTAATCAGTCCTTATGTGATTCTATGCTAAAAATAGCTAGAGTGAAGTTCGATTACTTCAGAGAAATACTTGGTTTCATCCAGAACAAGACCTCTTGAAAGAGGGAGTGATGAGTTCTAGCATAGATGGAGAGATGGGTTGTCTGAGCGTAAAATCCTAACGAAGATCGTAGGTCGCTCAGATGTAATAATTCGTGTAGGTTTTCCTTGGATGTAATGTCCCAAGACTGATATACATACCTGAACACTAAATAATTCTGCAAATTAAATTAAATTTCTGATATTTGAATTACAACCATTCAATGCATATCCAAACTAGGAAATAAGGTGTTTTGCTGGGGAAATTTGCAGACAATGGAGTATATAGTGGGGAGAAACTAAGAGTAATTTAAGAACAGTGAATTCATTTTCCCTAACACATTTATATTGGGCACCAATCAGGTTTCATAATCCTCTACGTGGAAACCTACTCCCACGCTTCTGGGTCACCCAACCGTGAAACTAGGGAAATTTCTTTTGTTATTTCAAATAGGGGCTTGGGTAAAAGTGAAGAGGTGTTATCAGGAATTAATACATAATAAAATATTATTTGGGATATTTTCTGACAGATCTGGATTTTTCTGGAGGATTTAGGGAAGAATTGGCAAATTCAGGCAATTTTGGCCTAATGAGACCCTGCGCAATGGAGGATCTCAAATGATAGTACAGAGCCAACTAAAAAATGATATGGAGTTATTTATGGGAATTTGGGTCTATTATTGACCCATAGGAACTTACATAACTGGATTTGAGTGGAAGGAACTCGTGTTATAGCAGAAATGGTAAAACTAGTCATTTAAAACTAGCATTCTAGCTAGGGTGCAAAATAAAGCAGATAATTCGTATCATATTGACTCATTTACTATATATGAAGTATAAAATATACTAATACTGCTTCAATTAAATTATAAAATCCCTCAAATCATTCCCGCAACCTTTCTTACTCCTTATTGCACTCATATTGATCAATTTCCCCCATTACAATGACAAAACAAGCTTTTTAAGTGAAACTAAGAAGGTAAAATTTCAGGGACAGAGTTATTTTGACCTGATAAATATAAATGAAATATTTATATTCTTTTATACATCATAAATCATTGGATATACTGACCATTACATAAAGATACTCCAAAATGATGGGTAGGAGTCCTAAAACATGACCAAAGAAGGGTTGAGAGCGTAGGTGAAGCATGGCATTCACTGGAGCTCGACCTGAACATTATGGAGGCTGAAAAATATTTCTAAGAGAACTTAAATGGATGAATTTCAAGTGCTCTATACCTCCAAATAGAAGAAAATAGGAATGAAGGAGTGGGGAAGGGAAGGTTTGGGGCTCATCTCCCAAGTGTCTGAGGCACATCACTCAGAAAGGCATGCTCACATAAGAATAGATCAATAAACACATCAACCAAAATGGGTCAATGGGGTCTAATTTTCCTTTAATAGCATCCTAGGTGACCTGTTGAGGAAGTGGAGGCCAATGTTGACTTGTGAGAGCAAGTTAACCACCTAGAAGCCCTAACCCTAGCCACATAAGCGCTCTCCTTGGGAAATTTTGAATGTAGGACCATGTGGAAATGTTTCCATGTCCAACTCATCCCTTTGATTTAGTAACTGTGCCCTTCTTAGTCCAATAGTTGTTTCTTTTTTTCATGGAAGCTTTATGATTTTCCCTACTTTTGAGACTGAGTCTCCATAAGGAAACTATGCTCTTCTTTTCCAAAAATTTCATGCTTTTTTCCTTACAACTTTTCTGAGTTCTCTAAGAGGAAACTGTGCCCTCCTTTTCAAAAATTTCATGCTTTTGTCTCTAGCTTCTTTTCTACTTCTTTTAGGCACTTTCCCCTTTTCCTCTTTAACTGCTTATGTCATCATAGTTTCCTCTTTTTCTACCTTGGCAAGTTGACTTTCCTAATGCACCCCCCCTGACATGGCAAGCTTATTTCCACCTCATTAAATTACATAATTAATAATAATGAAGAATAAAAAATTAAACACATGCCTCAATAATAATTATTAACAAAATTTCCCTACGAAGAATAATTAATGTCAAATTTGAACCCCTAGGAGTTTCAGCATGGTCAACACTTTTAATGATCAAATTGAGGGGACATGAAATTGGATGTAATTAATCCTGACGAAACTCATTGGTCATCCTTGGACCTAATCAGTCCTGATATGTTTCTATGCTAGAAATAGTGAGAAACCAGAAAACATAGATGCATGATATCTCACATGGAAAATGAGACAAGTTGTCTGAGAAGGAGAAATCTTGGTGAAGCAAGATGCTCGGACGTACTCAGTCATGTAGGTTATTTGAGTGTAAATATTAGTCTTGGAATGATACGTAGGTTACTCAGATGTAATCAATCCTGTGACAGGTTATTCGAGTGTAAATATGATCCCTGGCATGGTACGTAGGTTACTCGAAAGTAGTAAGTCTTGTGGGTTGTCTGAGTGTAAAAATGAGACTTGGCGTGGTACACAGGTTACTCGGATGTAATACACCCTGAAGGTTATCTTAATGGAAAAGATCTTGGACGTAGGTTGTACGGATTTAATTCCTTGAGGTTAAACTAGAACATAAAAGACCTTGATGTAGCAGGTTGTTTGGTAGTAATCAGTCTTTACATATATATATCCATATGTGTGTGTTCCCATGTTGAGATGATAAGGTCACGAAGCATGAGAGGTGAACCTAGGTGGTTCTCCTTTACTGGTAGAATGCATGTTGATCGTGGAGAGACTTAATGAACTGAGTGTGCTCCCAGAAGGTTCTCACATAGTGGTAGATGCAGGATTGTCTTGGTGACATCCTAATATGTTCCTATGTTGATAGAACAAAGGTGGTATGCATCTGGGTTGTGATCTATGTGCTTTGTTTGGTTTTGTGCGGGACAAAAGAGATGATCTAGATATGAAAAGATAAAGGTAGGAAATGTAGGTTATTTTCGTGGAAAATGTAAAGAAGGTCCTGGACTATACCTACGCGATGACGACGATATGATGGTAGGAAATGCAGTTTAATGCGGTAGTAATGTAAAGAAGGTCATGGGTTGTACCTACACGATGATTTGATATGATGGGAAGACAGTAGGAGACATAGGTTATTGCAGTGGAAATGTAAATAATGGTCTTGGTATATACCTATGCAATGGCTTGCTCATGGATATGATGAATACCTAGATGAGCTCTAGGCCTATATCCAGCGTGAAAAAGGGTTGGATCTATAGGAACTTCCTATTATGGATAGATGTGATAGATTGGACAAGATGAGGACAATGGAAGCAACAATGATGATGACTCGGTGACGATGACCAGATGTATTGATGACTGTGGTGAGAGAATACCTTCCTAGTTAAGAGGGAATGTTGTTGTAATTGTAAATCCAGAAGATATTATGATGTATATTATGATTGTATATTGTTGTACCCCCCATTGGGTATGTGTGTTCCTCCTTTGGGGATGTCATCATTATGTATGGCCACTAAGGTAAAATCTCCATTGTAAGTCAGGGAAATAGTCCCTAGGTTAAATAAAAGAAAATGTATTTATGTGTATTCTCAGGTAGGTCAGCCCCACAAGTAACCTGGTTGACCTAGTGGTTGAGTTAACAACTCAACCGAAGAATATAAATAGGGAGGCACCCTCCTCATTTGTCACACACTTAACTTTCTCTCTCATGTGTGCTTTAGGAGAGAGAGGAAGAGGAGGGACAGAGAGTTTTTGTAGTTATATTTTTCTCGGGTTATTATATCTTGTCATCTTATCTTTGTGACGGAACTATTCTGAGGAATTTTGCGTGGTTTTCTCCTTTATGGTTTCCTCGATGAAAATCTTTGTGTCCTGTGTATGTGTATCTTTGATCCATTGTTGTGCTTGTTATTATTTTAGATAAAGATCCTAAGTAAAATAACGTAGAAAAACTAACTTGTTGTTATGACATGTTATGTTTCTTTGTTCAATATTGCATAATGAATGTTGTTAGATGAGAAATCTTATGAATGATATGAAAACTTAATAGTTAATGAATACATGCCACATAGCTAGTTAAATACCATGTGTATAATATCTATGATCTCTAGAATATTATGATATGTCAAAGTTATGTTATGGTGAATTTTATGGATGTTGGATTATTCCCCTTCATTGTTGCACAAAATTGGTTCCTCCAGTTCCCATAGGTACTTTAAGTGAGACTTAACTTTCTTTGCAGGTGATGTCGAAAGGGCCAAGCCCTTTCGAGTCAGTATCGTGGAGTTTGTTGGTGTGTATGTTTAGGTGAACCTGGGTCAAAGTGGAATTGCACCAACAAATGGTTCTATTGTTGGGACCAAGATCTATGTCAAAGGGGGTTTTGGCATCCAAACAAGCCTAAGATCAAAAATTGGGTTAACTAGAAGCTGAGGGAATTTTCTCAAGAACAGAATAAGAATATGCGACTGAACAAGGAAGAGTGGCTAGGTAAGTATGTTTTTCAAACATTCATACAATTTCTTTGATTTCCCCACTATATTAATTGAGTGGTTGTTGAGATTAACCTTCCAAAAGAGGTGTTTTCAAGGGGGTGATCCTAGACTTTGGACACCTTAGTCGATACAAACACTTAAAAATGTTAACAGTAAGATATCTCGTGTTGTTGATTGCTAGCTAGATAATATATTGGATGGGTACATTACTAAATTTGTTATTGATACTACAAAGTTGTACAATACATCGGAAAGGGAATTTGTCAAAGGATCATGAGGTAAGTATTTAAATTCTTTGAAATTGTGGATTAAAATGTTGCTTTGTGAAAAACAAATTTTAAGGATGGACTTTGAGGAGTAAATTAATTGTGTGTAGTGGGATGGGGTGTCGAATAGCAGTTGGTTTGGTAGAGCGTATGGGATTAGATGAGATGTTAAGGGTAGAGGAGAGTGAGATGGATGAGGTGTGTGGTTTCTTATGAAGTGGGAGAATATTTTTGTCAAACAAGAGAAGGAGAACTGCAACAAGGAGAGAGAGTTGTAGTGTGAATGAAGGAAGGGACTACGAACTAGTGCCATAGCTCGATGAAGACTTTGATGATATAGAGGAGGATGAGCTCATTTCAAAAGAAGAACCAGTAGATCCATCTCAAACTAGAGGCTTCCACATACCCACAACCCCACATACATCTCCGGAAACTGAGGTAAGACATAGTAGTTCATTCTTCTTCTTGTAAGAAAGTAACAATAGTGGGAGCAGTTAGAATAGTGCTTAGACTAGTCATAAAGTTCCAAGACTCGGTATTTTAATATCAATTCAGTTAATACCCCCTAGGCACATAATGGTTCAGGATGATATGAAGTTACCAATTTTTAATGGCAATGGTTCGAAATATCTAGAACAACACTAGTTTTTATGTGACATTGTGTGGACTATTAAGCAAGTCCAAGATGACAATGTGAAAAGTGCATAGCTAATTACGACTTTCTGAGGTCATCCTTTGGATTGGTTTATAAAATTTAACAATTTACTGGTTGTAGCACAAGAAAAGACATTAGAAGAAATCAAAGTTGAGTTAAAAGATGAATTCTTAAAGCTGAAGTATGAGACGTAGTGCATTACTAAGTTGAGGGAAAATAAGTAGTTAACAACTAAATCAATATGGTACTTCGAGCAGAGGTTTAAAACATTGATGGCTCGAGTGAGTTTTCATATGTCTAATGTTTAGCAAAAGGAATAGTGCATAGTTTCTTTGCTACCACATATTAGATTTTTGTTAATGTAACAGAATATTGTGTCGGGGGATTAGGCCCTAGAGCTTCCTATGAAGTTGGAAGCATCTCCTGTCAAAGAAACTGGTGCAGGTGTCATTCAGATCTAGTTGCAGCTGCCTAATTTGTCATTGCAAATTCAAGATATTAAATATGGGAAATACATAAGATAAGAAGTATGGTGTACAAGGTGAAAAATAGAGGGAAACTATAAGGATCAATGCCCAGCATTACAGTACTATATATCTGTAAGAGTTCCTAATCCTTTGAACCATGGAGATAGAGCATGGTGTGGAATTTTTCAAACTAGAGGACATCGACCAAAGGAATGATATCTACTATAGAAAATTCTAAGTACTCTAAGAAATTTATTTTAGTAAAATTTGTAGGTTAGTGGGTCATGATGAAAATTTTTGTCAGGAATATCGATCTCTCATAGTTTATACTGCAGATACATATCGAATTAAAGGGGAATATCAAGATGAAGGATGTGGAGAATAGTTCAATCAATAGTTTAACCAACCATGAGGTGGATTTAGTGGACATGGATGAGGATACTTCAGTTCAGATAGAGGTTAGTTAATTTGTTATAATTGTGGACAGCCATGACACTCTGCTAGAGACTGTTAGAACCCATGTTCAGCATGTACATATTGTAAATCACTAGATCATGCCATTGAAGATTGTCCTTAGCTTATAGAAAAGTGGCAAGAAAAAGATACTCAAAATCAGAAACATAATGTTTAGAATATTTCAACAAAACCAACTTTTCTATGCAGTTACATGAGGAGTTGTAACAGGGGATTACAAAGTAAATTACAATAACATGCAGGACCCGAGGGTAAGACCAACTGTGCAACTACCATTGTAATTTTTTGTCCAGAAAGAAAAGGAGTTTTTATTTGAAGCACATAATGAGTTTATGAAAAAACAAAAGGGATATTCAACATTTTCTCCACCACCAGTATATGATAAATTTCTTAACTAGGACATGTTGAACCATTTTGATTAATCCACACCAAATAAATCTCAAGGAAAGGTAAGTTCCCTCACAATATTTTTAAAGAGTTGCTTGACTTTAATTAAATATGAAGATGCATTATGGGAATTACACAGGTTACTGGATGAATCAGAAACATAACCTAGGAAATAAAGAGTTGTAAACCATGTGAAAACGAAGATAAAATATGGAAGGGAGCTACGACTTAATGCGCAAATTGTAGACTATGACATGGACTTTTCCATTATAGATTTGGGGTCTGATGTGAAAATGATTACAAAGCATACATGGGATAATATGGGGAATCTTAAACTAGTGTGGTCACTTGTTCATCTTAGATTGGAAAACCAACAGAAATTAATACCATTTGGAAGAATGGTGTGTATCCTTGTCAAAATGAAAGGACTGCAAACTTTTGTAGACTTTGAATTTATAGAGATAGTTAATGACACCAATCCATATCATGTGCTTCTTGGTATATATTGGGCGATTGAAAACCATACTATCATCAATTTTGAGAAAAAAAATATTGACATTCGAAAATGGGGAGATCATATTTGTCGCACCCTTGGATCCATTTAAGGATTCGGAGTATGTCGAACCTGTCAACAAGGAATATGATGCTCGTGATTTGGAGAATATTTATAAAATTACTTTAAGGATAGATGATTATCTCAACCCTACAGAATATGGTACATCAATTTGGAAGAGTGTTAATTCATGCTCATAAGATTTGGAAAAGCTTTGGAAAATTGGCAAAATGGGCTACATGAAGTCTCCATGAGAAGGTGTGTCTGAGTCACAAAGTCACTGTGTTGGGTTGGAAAAGAGGTATGTGATCTTCCTACTTATGAAGTATTACCTAATTTGGATGCTTTTATCATTGATTTCAAAGTAAAACTTATTCTCATCAACGACCGTTAGCATCATATGTATCCCTAAAAGATACTCTAGCTAGGTGGTGGGTTTCCCATAAAGGATGTATAAAGGTATGGCCATGTTGCAGAAGGTTGCTAGAAATACAGTTTGGTGAAGTTGTTCCATATGTGGGAACAAAATATAATGGTTTAACTAGTCCTATGGATCATTTGACTACATGTGCTATTACATGGGGGAACATACCTAAGCAAGAATGGGTCCATATGTTTATCTATACGTTGGACACTATACCAAGGAATTGGTATACATCGCTAGAGCTTCGACGAGGTATTGTAGACTGGGATAATATAGCTATGATTTTTCGAAAAACTTTTAGTTATGAAGATGAGAACCCAACATTGGACACAACCTTTCAACTTAATGAATCAAAAAATAATAAGAAATACTAGTAACCCTATCTAATATGCCATAGCGGAAAGCAACAATTGAAAAAGTGATTGAATGTTACAATATTATAGGAGGACCAAAGGATGACGACCCGAGAGAAGTGAACATACCAAAAACTAAAGACAACCAAGATCTGGAAGGTCCAGATATTTCATCTAACAAATTTGTGCAGTTGTTTCAGATAAAGAAGGTAAATATTGGTTCTAGTGAAAATCCTAAATTTGGTAATATTGGAGACTATTGGGATGATGAAACAGTAGGTAAAAATACTTAATTACTACATGAATATCAAGATTTATTTCCTACTAATTTTTATGAGATGAAAGGGATTGCTAGGGACTAAGGAGAGATAAAGATTACATTGAAGCATGATTCTAAGCCTATTAAGAAAAGACCTTATAGATTAAATCCAAGATACAAAGAAAAATTTTAGGCAAAGCTCGACGAAATGTTGGATGCAATTATTATTGAGTATGTCGAAGAGTTTGAGTGAATTATCCCAATGGTAGTTCAAGATAAAAATACTAACAAAATTCAAATTTGTGTGGATCTAAGTAAACATAATGATGCATGTGTACATGATCCATTTCCTGCACCATTCATAGACAAAATTTTAGAGAATGTTGGAGGCCAAGAAGCTTATTCAATCATTGTTGGGTTTTATGGGTACCATTAGATCAAGATTTCCAAGGAGGATCGACACAAGACTACTTTTGTGACTTAATGGGGTTGATATTGATATATAGTTATGTCGTTTGGATTAAAGAATGCCCAGGCTATTTTTTCTAGAGTGGTTGTTGCAGCCTTTAAGGATTTCATTCATAATATTTTAGAATTTAACTTTAACAACCCGATGGTGTTAAGTCTACTTAATAACCATGTTGAAAGATTGAGGCTGATGTTATACCACAATAACTAGTAGTTGATATCAAAAAATTTGAAAAAGTGTATATTTTGTGCTCCATTTGATATATTGTTAGGTCATGTGATCTGTAAACAAGGACTATTGATTGATCCAGCGAAGATTGTCATTGTATAATATTTGCCTCCACCAACATCAGCATGATATATGAGAACAACTTTGGGGCATATTGGTTACTATAGGAAATTTATAAGAGTGTATGCATATATCATAGCACCATTGAGAAGCTATTGAATAAATATATTATGTTTCAGTGGAATGAGGAGTGCCAGCAGGGCCTCGAAACATTGAAGGAAAAGATGGTGATAACTCCTATTTTAGTGTTCCCGGATTGGTGAAAAGAGTTCCATGTGCATGTTGATGCATATTCCATTGCATTGGGCAGAGTTATTTCTCATCCAGGTGAAGGGCCCATTGGCCATCCAATAGCATTCGCTAGCAGGAAATTGTTGACAGTGGAAAGGAACTGCACTACAAAAAACAATGAAGGTCTAGCTATGGTATATTCCTTGCAAAAGTTTAGACATTATTTGTTAGGATTTCATCTTAAAATGTTTATTGATCACTCTTCTTTCAAGTCCCTGGTCAACAAGCCAATGTTTTTTTTTTTTGGGGGGGGGGGGGGTATATACGAGTGGTTATTGTTGTTCCAAGAATATGATTTTGAGATTATGGTTAATCTAGGAAGGTTGAATGTAGAGCCTAACCATCTGTCGAGGTTCCAAATAGGGGAAGAACCAGTTAATATGGATGGTAACCTCCCAAATGTGTAGCTCTTTTCAATGAGAATGGTAGATGATTATTTTGAATAAATTTCCCATTTCTTAAACACGGGCATGGCACCATAAGGGTATGTTACCACATGGAAACAATAGTTGGTTATCAAAGTTAGGGATTATTAGTTGATATTTGGCTAGTTATACAAGTTAGGTCTATATGAGATATTAAGTAGATGCGTTCTAGAGCATAAGAAACCTATCATTCTAGTTGAGGCTCATGATGGTGTTGTAGGAGGCCACTACGTAGGTAAATCTAGTGTGTAGAAAATATTAAGAGAAGTTTTGTGGTGGCGTACCTTGCATAAAGATGAGAAGGAATATTATTGTAGGTCCTGTGACATATGCCAAAGGATTAAGAAACCATCAAGGAGGGATGAGATGAATTTAGTGTCATTGACGTTGCAGGCCTTCAATCCAGGGTTGTTGATTTTGTGGGTCCAATCAATCCACTTGGAAAGAAGATAGGTGCGAGGTACATTATAACTACAACATATTACCGAACTAGATGGGTTGAACTATGCTAGTGAAAGATTGTACTACGGCGACTACTATGAAGTTCCTATAAAAAATGTAGTTACAAGATTTGGGTTCCCTCATGTTTTACTAAGTGATCAAGTGACTCACTTTGTCAAAAAAAATATTGAAGCATAAACACAAGAATTTTAGATTTATCATAGGAAGAGTACTCCATATCATCCATAAGAAAATGAGACTGTCAAATATTTCAAAAATATTATGGAGCATGCTTTGACGAAGGTCTGTAATGTGAACCGCAACAATAGAAATTTAAAAGTCCTTGTAGTATTATGGGCTTATAGAACAACATGCAAGAATTTTATAGGCCAGACATCTTTTTGGATAGTATATGGGAAAGAGGCAGTAATACCTATGGAGTATATTGTACCAAGTTTAATAATTTCAACGATCATGGGTATGTCAGATACTGTTGTTGTTGAGGAAATGTTGTCATAGTTTCTCCAGTTAGAAGAAGATAGATTTATTATAGGATTTCAACAACAAGTTTAGAAAGAATGAGAGAAGTCCTGGCATGATCGACACATCACAATGAAGCATTTCCAGCATGGGGATTTATTTATCCCATATGACAATAAGTTCTTCAAATAGCCTTGTAAGCTAAGAATGCATTGGTCGGGACCTTATGTGATCAATTATGTAACATATGGAGGTGTTGTACAGTTACAAAAGTTAAATGGTGAGACTCTAGGAGGATTAGTTAATGTAAGTTGATTGAAACCTTATTGGGAGAGTTGAGTGTTCCTTCACTAAGTTGGTACAAAAATTGCAAAAAAAATTGGAAACCCCTCATTTTTTTCTGTCAAAGTTTTGTATGTGTGTTGGAGTAATTATTTATGTCAAGGTTCAAGTATGTTTTTGTCGAAGTGTGTTTTGGTTGAACTAAATATTTCTGTCGAAGTAGGGATTTTTTACATAAGAAGGCAGTGTTCTATCAAATTTATTAATATGTCATAATTGCATTTAATGATAATTAATGACTGCATTTATGCTGGAAGTAGTGGCAGCATTAGTAGATTTTCTCTCATAAATAGCCACAAAGACTAAATCATGTGAACAAATTGGATACTGTCACTGTAATCGTTGTAACGATTTGATCTTATTAATTCAACATTGGGATTGATAGTGAAAACACATGTGAATTCAATATTAAAAGCACATAGGAGGGGCATTCAATTTCATTGTTTATTGACATTGATTGTATTGAGAGAGACAAAGCATGAGTATTAGTGTACGAAGAGCCTAGAACATAACTTTTCCACTATGGGAGTTGATTTTTCAGCTATGAGTGAGGTGCAGGTGTCTGTAGAGGAAATTGAAATGCAAAAATCCATCCATGTTGTCCAAGAAGAGCCATAAATATTATCACCGCACATTTTTCATTGAAATTCCAAAGAAGAAAAGAACGCCCTATCGCTTAGCATGCCCTGAAGGAATAACGAAGAGTAGGAATGACACTAAAGCTTCAGGGTTTGGATCTACATCTATGTTTCCAAGCTACATATTTCCTGGGAAGTTGGATGCATGACCAATTAGGATCACCAAGAATGCTAAGTACAACATGGTAATGCCACCTATTCCAAAGGGTGCTATGGTACATGGGGACATGATGGGTAAGGTTAACAAGTTATCATACACCAACCATGACCTTGTAAAATTTCCAGAATTCTAGGTCAAAAATTGCATGCAAATAATATATTCGACAGATGGTCCGTCTCTTTCCCTTGATCCTATGGATTGGGCTCAAGGATTGCAAAGGTGTGGTATTTTTTCATTAATGCACATACCATACTTTGGTCGAACTGTGGAAGGGAATGCATGTGTTAAGAAATTACTATTGTTCTTGCATGGAGGATTCCAGTGGCTTGACATGAATATTTCAATTGATTTGGACCTAGGTCTAAAAATCATTGGTTTACCGGTGGACCCTACTAAATTTTTTAAAAGCAAATAAAAGGATAGGGAGTTGGCCATTTAATGAAGGATAAATGCAATCTATCAAAGAACAATCTAGGCTATTATGCGGCTTCCATCAACAATCAAGAAGTGTGCTTCATAGTAAAGGCACTTGCAACTAAGGTACTGAGGAAGTTTCATTGCAATAGCAGAATAATGTGCAGAGGGAGTGCAAATGAACTGGGATACTTTCCTCTTAAATGAAATTCTCAATGAATGTGAAGATTCCCAGGTTAAAGGTATTCCCTTTAATTATTCATGGCTATTCATTTTTATTTGCTTTGTTGTGTGGGTGGAGCCAAAGGACTATCAAGATGTAGAGCCATATAGAACTTATTTAATAAGGAGGTGCACGTCATGAGGCAACTCGAAGAGACGTGCATAGGGTACATTCAGTACCTCCATCTATGACAATCTAGCTAGTTCAGTTTCTACCGTGATCATTGAAATTTTTAGAGGAGGGATTGAACAAGTAGGCTCACTAGTTGAGCTATGTAGATCTAAAGTTGTTGACCTTACATATGTTTATGCTACATTGCCTTCAAAAAAATGGCACTGAGGAGATTAAAGTATGTGAGGAAGCGACATATGACTTAAGGATTGGATTTAGGGCACAAAATTCTGCCCTTAAGGAGCAATCTTCCGAACTACAACAAGAGTGAGATCAGTTAAGTCAGTAAAAAAAGGAAGTTGCAAGATGTTGTTGGCATGTT
This sequence comes from Pseudotsuga menziesii, assembly GCA_001517045.1. Classification (NCBI taxonomy): domain Eukaryota; kingdom Viridiplantae; phylum Streptophyta; class Pinopsida; order Pinales; family Pinaceae; genus Pseudotsuga; species Pseudotsuga menziesii. The sequence continues at coordinate 815,841 of LPNX010653601.1, read as the reverse complement.
GCAACCGCCTGCTACGTAATACCAGAGGATGAGATAAGAGAGTAAATTACTACTGAAGTGAAATTGTTTCGACTTGGGGGAGTTATTGCAAGTTTCAGGAAAAAGATTGGATAATTGGAAGTAAGACTAGTTCCAAGCACCCCACTTGAAGTTTCAAAACAGTGGGAGAAAAAAGTGTAAGTGGATGTACAAAATATCAGTGAATCCGATGAAGTGTGCACAGTTGTATGAAGAAATATCATAGGCATGGGCTTCACTATTGGAATATGGTGTACTCTAGGACATCACTGGCAAGTTAGACGAAGTACAAAATAAGATAACAATATAAGGGGTCCCTTAAATACTTTGTCTCTAGTTGAAAGGATGATGAAAGATGCTGAGGATAAGTTGTTACAGGATGAGATTAACCAAATGTGGTTTGAACAGTAGAAGAGGACAAAAGGAGCAGAAGAACTACAAAGAGGCTGAAAGAATCTCTGAAGTAATTGAAAGAGTCCATAGAGAAGTCAAGAAAGGAGTCATCTAGACTAAGGCGCAAACAAAAGGGACCATAAATATAGAGTTGGTTGATGAAGCATGCAAGTAGAAGGAAAATGTGTAGTAGTCGTTCGAAGTAATGGAACGAGTTCATGCATATTTTTTATCCAAGTTGAAGGCACTGTAGGGTTCGAATTGAAGTGGCTCGGGACAAGCCACGTGTTAGTGTTGGCCTATTGGCCCTATAAAGTTTTGGTACAGTTTTGGAAATATAGTTTTGGTGTGAACAAGGCTAAAGCGATGTGGTTTGCTGAAGCAAGGTTAACTTTGACTGAGCAGACAAGAAACAAGGAATATGGGAGTTTTAACAATGTCAATGTGGATTTGATTAAGAATTAGTTATAAATTTTGTCATGGGCACACAAGGTTGAGGGATATCAAAATTCCTTTATATATGTAATGGGTCAAGGATTTTAGGTTTACTTAATCATTGGATACATACTTAGTTACCTAGAAAGATTTCCGTGAGTTATGTGTCGAAGTTATGTGTTATGAAGAGAATATATTGTGAAGATATTGCATGAGAGTGAGAGAGTCACAAGGACTACAGGCTGTGTGCACATAGCCATTGTCATAGATGAAGAAGATAAGTTTGTAGGTTGTGTGTGTAGACATGAAGTGTTTATTTACTATGACTCTTTAATAAGAAAATCCCTTCTATGGTTTTCTCCTATATTGGGTTTCCACATAATTCATGGTGTCAAATGTGTGTGAATGATGCTATGATGCATTATGTTGTTTTGTTCAATCTTGCATAATGAATGTTGTTAGATGAGAAATATTATGAATGATATGAACACTGCATAGTTAATGAATACTTGTCGTAGCTAATTAAATAACATGTGTGGAATCTCTATGATCTGTCAAAGCCTATGATCTCTCGAAGTTCTATTATGGTGAATGTTATGTATGTTGGATTATTCCCCTTCACTACTGTAGAAACTTGGTTTCTACAGTTCCCATAGGTACTTCAGGAGAGACTTCATCTGCTTCACAATTGACGACGAAAGGGACAAACCCTTTCAAGCCAATATCTTGGGGTATGTTGGTGTGTATGATTAGTTGAACCTAGGTTGAAGTAGAATTGCACCAATAATAGAAGTCAAAGGAAGAAGAATTACATTTTGAAAAAATAGAGGAAAAATGGATGAAAGTTGATGAAGTGACATATACCTCTTTTACTGATGGAAATATCAAATTAGATAGAGTTGACCATGCTTTCCATATGTTGAGAAATATGATAAGGAATGAATTTCAACCTAATTATTGAGTTTATAGTGTATTGATGATGGACTTATTCATGAAATTAAGATGCAACATGTAAAATTGATTGCTTCTGAAGAGGAAATTTGTGATACATATCTTGAAGTAAATGCTCTCAATATTGATAGTATCGCTTTAAAATATTTTGTATAGAATGGTAGAAAAATATTTCCAACCTAATGTAGATACTTATATTGCACTAATAGTTGGACTATGAAAATGAGGCATGTAATTGCATGGGGAAGATCAATTAGTAAAAAGAATGTTAGTTAGAGTATTTCTTCCCCGTAATGTAATATATAGCTCTCTTACTATGGGGTGATGCAAATATGAAAAATATGAGCATGCCATAGATATTTTACTTTCAATGAGTGAAAATTGATTTGAAACTACTATATCAATATATAATACAATAATTCATGTTCTTTATATAGAAGGGAAAATATAAGAGGCAAACTAATTGTTTGATAATGGCATTTCTATATTTTTACCCTAGATGAAATTATTTGGACCATACTCATTGATGACTTTCCCAAACAACTTGAATTTGATGCATGTCTTAAACTGCTCCACATGATGGAGGACAAGGTTGTGAACCTAGTGTTCAAAAATGTTATTTATTAATCAACCAACTTATTGAATAAGATAAACCATTGGAAGCAAAATAAATTTCCAATAATATTGCGAAAAAATGATATTTTGTTCTAGAAAAAGCTCTTTTGTGTTGATTTTGACAAAAAAATTACCGATACTTTTGTGAATGGAAAAAGTGAATTAACGAGAAAATTCAATTGTAATGGGATTCAGGGTTTTGTATTGTCAAAAACCTTGAGGTGAATGGAGTTCCAATGGACCATAAGAACGTATCTTGGTGGATTGAGGGGGTGAATTATTTTTCTCATCTTTTCAGAAGTGATGAATACATTTTCATATTGTTTAAGATATGATTCTATGGAAAAGGGGAAGAACATGGATTAGAGTTAGGTGGTCTCATGCTCAAATGATATGGAGCCCACAAGAAAAATTATACTTATAACTTACAGTGAAAAGTGGGAGAATGTCTACTGCCCCCAACAATATTTAAGAGCCACAAAAAAAGTCATTGGTAGTTTTTCTAATCTTGTGCTTTTCATTTTTTCCTTTGATTGTGAATTGTGGCTTGGGAGGTCCCACTAGCTTATTGGTTAAGTGTAAATGATCATATTTAGGTCCCTCGGGTTTTGTTTGCTGGCCAATAATGGACCCTATCAGATGCCACACAAATATTTTTCCTTAGAAATAACAATCCAATATGTGCATCTAATTGGATCATATCTATAATAATCATATGTTCTTCAATGGGGACGACCTGATATTGACAAATAAAGGTTCTTACAACAATGTAATCCCAAGACCTTACACCCCACCTCTTATAATTGGTTCTATATACCTATAAATTCACATCCAACCCTTTTGAGTAACTTTATTCCAACTGATCAGAGGACACCTAGATTGTCTATTGCAATCATAGATTAATGGTTTTTCCTTTATAAGTCCTCAATAGCCTTGTTAATACTACTTGTAAGACCTAAATAATATTATGAGTTTCTTATAAGTCCTTTAGGGGCATCAATCTTTTCCTATGCATATCTAGTACTAATTGATTGGATGTAGATGATCACATTTAGGTTCCTTCGTCCCCATATGGTGAACAATGGCCCCTAACTTAATCCTTTTCCTTAGAAATAACAATCCTACATGTACATATATACTTATGCATTATTTTAATCTAATAATCTAATAATTTCTTGTTATGCTATGTATTTTACATGGGACAAGTGAAATTTGATAGAATATGTACAAAAAGAATGTTTATTGTTGGACTTGTTTGAATGTTAAGAGTTATGTATGATGGCATATAAATTGCTTCTTTTCACCTTTTTATATATGAGATCAAAATAGGATGTTACGAGAGTCTCTTCTTCCTTGTTAGGAGTTACTTGACTTTTGTCCAAGATTGCACAATATCCATGGCCACAACTTACAAATGATAAGTTGGTATACACTTTTTGCCTATTTTTGGACCAAAAAACTACATTTTTTTTTTGTTTTTCAACTTAAACCCTTTCAAACACATATCCCCCTTGGGAATTTCACCTTGACGTAAACACAAGAGGTTTAGAGAATTCTATTAGCTTCGTACTCATATTTTTTTGAGATTTTTGTATGGACATATAGTGGGACAAATTTGAAGGGCACCAACAACATATACTTTAAAGTTTTAGGTTTTGATAATGAGTGACCTGTGTGCCCTTCATTGTTTTCATAGATGGTTATCCATTTACAGAAACCAAATGTACGTTCATAATCTACACAACGTGTATTTTGCAATGGACTATATGTTGAGTATTTTCAGACCTAAACAATATTTTTTATTATTTTTCAAAATAACATATGTTTAAAAAATGGTGCCTTATTGACACATGTTTATGTCCTCCCATTTTCTTTCAAATGTGACTCTTGTCATACAAAATAAAACTACTTTTTTGAAGAGGACAGTGCAAGGAACATCACTATGACTTTTTTACATTTTTTTTTGTTGTCATTGTGAGGATATTGAATTTTCAGTGTGACTGGTTCTCAAAAAAATGTATAGAAACTTCACGTGTTCACCCTACTATTATACATGTTCTACAACTTTCCTACTACAATAGGTAAAGAAACAACTATATGTTCATATATTACTAAATAGATCGTGCACATAGATTTACTTGCATAATAAAAACAAGTTATTCTAGTTGCACTAACACTTTATTTTAGAAATAGAAGCCCTACTTATGCATTGTCTTTATGAATTATTTGAACCTAACATCCTATGTGGACTAGATATCATGGAAATAAAAACACTAAAAAGGAAATCAAGATTGCAGGAAGTAAAAAAACAAGTTATTCTAGTTGCGGAATTGTAAAGGAAAATTAAATACATGCTATTAAAATGAAATTTAACCAAAATTTACTTTGACTATAATATTTAGTTTTATTGGTGGCATTGCTTCGGTTGGGATTACCAATAACTAAATCTAGTCACAGGTTTTGTCCCCCCTTTTTGCTCTGGTTGTGAAACTAGTCATACAATCATTTCATAAATTCTACTAGCAATGATAAGTATAAAACGCTACATAATTCATGAATGCTATAAATACAATGAAATTGCATAGAATAAATGTCTAAGCTACAAAATGGAGATAGACATGTATTCTAACAAATTAGTTTAAATCCTATCTACAGATACACAACTCATGTTCTCTAGAGTTGGCCTCCTCTAAAGAGAATGGAGTTGGTATATACTGCAACAATAACAACTACTTAAATAAGAACTCGTGCATTTAGAAAATAATTAGCAAAGTATTATATAAAAAAGATTTTGGTGCTCTATATTATATTCCATAAATCCCAATCTTACACATGTTATCCATCCCCCCCATCAAACGATGGAAAGTCCATATGTATAGTGTTTGATTTGCATATGTAATAACTAAATGTGAAACTACTTAGTGTAAACATTAGAGAGATTTTAAACTAAACCCTTTGCTTCTAGAAATGACACATATGGTAATTATAGAGTTCAACAGATAATTACTCCTCAATAGGGCATTCATAATTAGATGGAATCAAACTTAAATGTTGATAGTTATAGTGACGATAATCTTAGAGCAAGCACTGATAGTTTGTATCCATAATACTATTGTGAGGAAAACTATCCTATGAATGGGGTTTAGGTCACCAACATATTAAGTTTCCTAAGAGAGACATATAGGGCTATACAATAAGTAAACTAGGGTCTATATTCAAACAAAACCATACAAAGAGTTTGAAAGATAGAAAAGGATGCACCTTGTTTATGAAAGTTGATCCTAGCTTTCCCTACTCCTTAGATATACTTTTTACCTTCAATCCAAAACATTTGGATACAAAAAAATTGTTGAATTTCAAATAAAACATTTGGATACAAAAATATTGTTGAATTTCAAATAAAACATAGAGATAAACTAGTTAAACGATTGAGCATCAACATGTAACCAAATATCATACAACCATGAACACAATGATTTGGGAAGGGAAAGATGTAAATTCTCTTATTAACAATGAAAACATGTACAATATTACCTTATTTATACTTTGGCACCTTGTGAAAACTTGACTCCGGGTCTCATACTTCTCTTCTCCAACAATCCCAAGAAAATCTCCAATGCATAAGGTTTTGAAACTAACTACGACAACATTTTCAGAATGATGGATGACAATGGGATAGGGAATGGAAATTCTGCCAACATAACAATACTTAGGATTTAATTCTCCTTTCATGGCTCATCTCGTTTATTTATATAGTATATGGAGGTGGTTACCCTCAGGAAAAAACATTTGTAACTAAGGGGATGGTTACCCTAACCACCCAGACTACCCAAAATTCAAGATTTTATATAATTTTTAATCATTTCTGGGGTAAACACTAGTGGGAAAAGGAAACGTGTCTATACACTCAACTGGTCTAATGGAGAGGTTCATGTCCACCCTAGTGGGAAAAATGAAAGGTGCATTTTTAGAGTTAAACATGGATGTTGAGGATCATTTTTTGTCTCAAAACCTTGTTACAAAGTTTAAGAGTGATAGGGAACCATTGGATGATTAAATCCATGTCATGAGACACCAAATGAAGGATATTCCATCCATAATGTCCTTATTTGTGAGCAACAATGTCAACATGAAAGTGGCATCATGAGAGTATTTTCATGAAAGTGTCGTCACAAATAGATAAGTGCATATTTGAGATATAAAAGATGCCCCCTAATGTATGAGGTTGGAAGGGAACATGATGGCTAAAATACATTATAAATATCTTTGGATTGGGATGTGGATCTGATCAAACCAGAGAATCCAAGAATCTCAATCTCAACAAGGTCCCTGAAAAGGAAAAAGGATCCCAACAAACTTATCCCTAGGACAAAGATGTCCATATACAAATGATAGAATATGACCCATAGAAAGATATAGAGCAGATCCATCATATATGTAGAATAGATGTAACTGTCATGGCCAAACTAAATACAAAGTGGATTCATGTGATATATAAATGAATCATGGACACGAAGGAATAAAGTAGATCCATGCCCAACAATTGATCATAGCCACAAGAATACAAGGTGGATCTATGTCAAACTAGAGACCATAACCATGAACAAACAAACTGGATCTATGTCTCATCATGTGTCATATAAAGTGTGGCATGGTCTTGCATAACTTGGGAAATAGAAGAATGTGAGGATCTATTATTGGCCCAAGGTCTTCAATCATAACCATCAAAGGTACGAATCCTAACAATGTGAATAGATGAGATGAAGTCGAACATGGGGGATACAGTTTGATTACTGATCATTGATGTAAATAATTAAAAACACAATGGAACCCATTGATAATGAAAATGGGCCCCAATATAACTAATACATTCTAATAGGTGTGAATAGATGGTCTTGAAGTCTAACACCTGAAGAATCCATTGAGTAGGATACATTGATGAAATCCCACTACTCAATAGCAATGGAAAAACCCACGAATGACTTCAATCCCTAAGGAACTATTGAAACTCTAGACCTCATTCCCATAGAAAGATGAGTTAAATTGTATGGGAAGAGACCCATTGGAAGGGAGGCATTAAGGCATCCTCCATCATCCAACACAAGGATAATTCACATACTGATATAATGAGTAACTAATCATTAAGTACATGATGAAACATACTGATACTAGGGAATGGCCAACACATGAGGTCAAGGCAACTGCAAAATGTCCGACACAGGTTATATCCTTGAATAGTGAGCATGACACAAAAGTGACTTGAGCAGCTTTCGACACAACAGGAACAATGATATAAATCCACAATGTAGAAGAAATTGACATATTCTCCATATGATTGGAAGAGTAACCAACTGGATGAGTAATAACACTTATATTGGGTTTTATCCTAATTCCAAAAACCAGAACCCAACTGTCAAGAGACTCAAATTGGTGCTTTGTTCAAGGATGAATATGACTTGTTTTTATTACATATAAAGACATTGGAGATATTTCCCTTCCATTTTTATCTTTTTTAAGTACCTTCTTCATTTTTAATGAGATCAAAAAAGAAAGAGAAGCATGTTGGATAATATATTATTCATAAAGGTTTAATGAGTTCAAAAAATTAAACTCCGATCTCTCTACAGTTTTTAACAAGCTCAAAGAAAATATAAAATAACGCTCAATAGGTTACCCTCCCATGGATTTATGTTGATCCTGGGATAGTTAATGTTCATTGATGTTTTCAATTTTAGGGAGTTTGAAAAATTTAAATAAGACTCCAAGGTTTTCTTTTTCCTAGATTTAGTCTCCTAGGTCCAAAAAATCCTAAAACAATACAAAGGATAAATCTTCTATATTGACTAGAGTATTCCTTTTTCCTAATTAATCTAGGTGGTATTAAAAGGGTTAAACGTATACCAGATGGATGTTACCTCAAGTCATTTAATGAGTATGAAAGAACAAGATCGCTCAGCAATATTTTCATGTTTAAGGAGTCATAAAATAGCTTAAAGAGGACTTTGTATCTACCCTTTCTCGTGATATTTTAACGAGCCTAAAAATTTCAACTCAAGGCCTCCTATTATTTTTAACGATCTCGAAGGAGTGATGGAAGAATGCTTGTAATGGGAGAAAATGAGTGTCAATGGAAAGAAAAACTAGTTCCAAGTGCAAGGAACAAACTTATGCATATTACAAGGAACGTGAGCAAGATGAGGACACTCGAGATATGTATCCTCCGGGTAAAAGGTGTCAAGTGAAAAGTTAAAATGATACAAGGATTAACTATGATCATATTAGAGATGCGGGCTTATATAACAAGCTAAAAGCATGAAATATAGCATCAGGCTCATAAGTGCGAGCGAGGTAGATGCAAATGCAGTGGAAACTTAAACAACAAAACTGGAGCCCTATAGGGAATAGCCAGAAATAAGCAAGAAATAAAGGCATGAGGTTTCTTCTAAAATTCATGGTAAATATAAAAAGGATCCCAATCCTATGAGAAAAAATCAGCATGGGCAGCAAAATGGAAAAGGGGCATTGACTATAGTGGCCCATGTTAGGTAGGATCTGTTGTTGGACTAGTGAAAATGCATATAGATATGGCTAATGCACAAATAACAAGTTCAACCCTATGACGAATTTGGATGGAAAAAGGTTCAAATGAATCATAACATATAGGAGGCCTAAACCTATATTCAAGTTTCTGAATATACTTGAGTAGATTGAGCAATATGCCAAAAAGAATCCCAAAACAACCATGAATCTAGCTCAAAATGTTGTATCCAAGAAAAAACAGTACCAGACCATATCTAAAAGAAGTAAAAAGAAAGATCTGATACAGGTCACTTTGGTAGAAATACTTTCAACTTCGCTATCTTCAACAACAGGCTAAATTAAGGCATAGTTTACCAATGAAGAATTGATGGTGCCAAGGCCTGAAGACCTACAATCAAAAAGATCAAACTCATGATGGAGATATAATTTGAAAGAAGTAATGGATCCTATGGGAAAAGATTCATCATCATTGGAGTTAAAAAATCTAGTAAAAAAATCAAACTCGCCAGGAACACTAACTTGCAACTCAATGGGAGACTCCAAAGACTCAAAAGTGCCAATGTATGAGGATCTATAATCAATGATATTATACTCAAAAGGAAAATCAAGATTGGATTTTATTGCAACTCGGTAAACATCCAAAGGAGTGTCAAACAGTATCATAGACTCTAGGGGAACTTCATTAGAAGGAAGTATATCATCCTAGATAGAACACACATCCACACATTCAGTTAGATCAATGGGATGGAGAGTTGGCTCCAAAGCCCCCATTCGATGAATCACTTGGTGAACTTTTGGGACCAAGTCCCAAGAAGGAAATCATGAATGCAGAGGATTCTTCTCAGTAGCAATTGGAGACGAGGGATATAAAGGTTGATTAATTTTATTACACAACTTCAGAAAATATCAACTTCCAAGGGTCATATAAAGAATAATTCTTATAGTGAGACACCTTAGATATGGAATTCATGGAAACTAAATATATTGTGTGTATCGTAAATGCATTAATATGCAGGTCAGGTGGGGGTATATTAAAAGTACCCATCAATGTAGGATATATCCTCACATCGATATTCTCACAATCCTTTGTGGACTGGACAATGAGAGGGATGTTGGAACCATGTTGATGTTTGGAACCATTAGTAGAGAATGATAATTGATTAATGGTAACAATTCTCCAATTATGTGGAAACTTCATTATATGAAAGATTGAAGATACTAAATCCATCATTTATTAGGTCCAACTTCTCCCTAATAAAATGTTATAATCAAGCAAAGAATAAACCACTTCCACTTCTACCATGATTTCCCCCCTAGCTCTATTGGAATATCCAGGATTATTCCATGAGGCTTAAACAAATGGACATCAAAATATTTCAACACTGCGACAGGATAAATTGTCTCAAATCACACGATATCCTTCCAGCATGATAGATATAGCACACAGGCAGAGGCACCCTCATCTACAATAGTATGATGTATAGTCCACTTACTAGATATCACCTGAATCTAGAAATCCACATGATGGGGTAAACAGGGCTTCCAATTTTCACAATCGAAATTTATAACATGCCTAATCATGGAATAAAAGGATCGCAACATTGAGAGAAAGTTCCTTAATTGGGTTGGGAAACTCTATATAACCTATAAATTAGGCATTGCATAAGGAGCTTGTGCCATATCCTCCACTATGCTATAATTATGAGCAATGTGTACATTGGGATTGTACACAACCTTCTTCAAAACACCTTTCGGTAATCATGGCATATTGTTGTTAGCTGGTTAATCTATGTGTAATAGGGAAGATCCATCAAATTTAGAAGTTTCTTTTCCCTTGGATCCAGATGTAGATGTATCATAATATTTATTTATAGTATTTAGGTTAACATCATGCTCACATATAAAAATCTGACTTTGGCCAATACTACCCCCTTGGGAGGATCCACCCTGGTTTCCCCTTGTGAGATATAGGGTTGGGTTAGGTCGTAGAAATCATATGTTTTTGTGATTCTGGAAGTGTATTAGTCAATATATCATATTGGGAAGAACCTTCATGTTGAGCTAAGAGTCTCTGATCCATTTTCCTCTTAGGTCACTTATAGGTTAAATGATATTCCTTGCATAACAACTAAGGGAATTTTTTTTATCCTTCTTGGCCCCAGCGGCATTTGTTTTGTTACCATTTTCATTGTTATTACCCTTGTTCCCATTTTTCTTATTCTTCTTCTTCCCTCTGGATGTCATTTTCCCTGAGAACCAATTGTTTGAATTGTCAACACATCTGCAGGAAGGTTGGGACATAAGTTATGTGTGTTGTTTGATGCAACTGTCTATGGATTTTGACCAATAAGGTGCATACCCTTGCTAGATACAACACTTATTACTAAACCAATAACATTGTCGGCATGTGTTCTAGGAAATGGATTGGTTGGATATCCCTCTGCTCAAGGAGCATCAAGCAATATATCGTAAAGAATATTAGTAAACTAAGTCCAATTGTTGGGAATTTATAATATACTTCTCTTCAGTTTGCACCCCAGAAAGAGAAACATATTTCACAATACATGGTTGAAAATATTTAATGAATCAATCAATTAAAAACTCATCAATAATCGTTTCCTTAATAATACTATGTCTCCTTTGCAATCCATGAATGTGGTCGAACATATGTGTAGAATTGTCCTAGAAAAAGGAATTCAACAATTTAGTACTAGTTTTATAACAAACTAGAAACTTAAAGTGATTAAGAAAATTCATTACAACAGCATTAAATGTTTGGAAAGAAGCACGTGGAAGCTCAATATACCATTTCATTTCCATCATCTTTAAATTCCACTGGAAAAGCCATAGCCTAATGGAATCATCCATCAAAGAGTTGAATGAACACCACAAATGGAATTTCATCACATGGTTCACCAAGTTTTCCTTGAAATTTTGGAATATTTGAAGGTAACTTCATAGGGATGGGTGTCTAACTAGGGCCATGGATAACTGGATCATTGGTTAACTTAGTAAAAATAGGTAGATTCAAAGTGGCCAAGAAAGATAACTTCATTTGAGATATGGTATTCCAAGATATGAGAGAATTACCATCCCATTGATTCATGTCAACATGAGGTTTACCTGGAATATATGGAGTTATAGGGGTGGCAAAAAGTGTATTGAACTCGTCCAAATTCTATCCAAATTGTGGGTGAGGATAAGTTCGATTGAATGTTTCAAAAGTACCACCCATCCCACTGAGAGGTTCATTGCCTAATAAAGTATTAACATATGTTGGCTTAGTCGTACCTAAACTTCCTACAATTAAAAAGGGAATATTCCCAAATGAACCATTATGTCTCTATGGAAATCAATCATTATTGCCCCCTAGTATAAATGTACCCCTAAGTGGAATATGAGGTGCTAGGGGCACTAATGCCCATGCTTCCAAATGGTTGGAAAGGCAAGCTTAACTGCGATAGGCTGGAGCCACCAACAGTTCCAAAGATAGTGGATGGGTTAGGCATGGAAAAATGTCCATTGAAGGGTAGGTAACTATGCGAAGGAACTCGTGGAAAACTACCCAAAGTAGTAGTAAAAGTAGATGCAGGAGGAAGTGAAGTACGAATGGACTGGAAACTAGAAATTTTCATCCCAAAATAAAATGGGTTTGTACTTTGTGGAGTACAATTAGGTCCTTTATGAATAATCATCAAAGATCATGGATTACATCCAAAACCTACAATAGAAGATGCATTTGCACTAAATCCTCCTAAAGAGGTGGTATTAACCATGGGGTAACCTCCCTAATACCATAAACCTCACTAGTGCTCTACATACAAGCCCTTAGAGATGGTGGATTATTTGGACCAGGAATATCAAGCTCAATTCCTTGACTAGAAATTGGACCTTGCATAGGGTTCAAAAGTCCTAAAGGATCATTGAGATCCTCAATGGATGGAAAACCTATGTTCGCTTCTAGATGATAATAATAAAATGGGGAGAGAGTTATCTAACTTTCCCTATCATCACTAAAGTTCCCTCCTTAAGATGAGGACTCAAACTCAACATACCTAGTTTTGTTTTCTATTGTTTCTTGTTCAAAAATATGTTATTGGTTTTCTTCCTCTACCCCATGGGGTGGTGGACTATTCTAATCCAATATTCACCTACTTCACTCTATTCATGAGAGTGTCCTTGAATTATTCTATACCTGTGCCAAGGTTGATCAGCCACATTGTTTCACAAAATACTCGAAGGAGTAAATATAAAAAGATAAAACAACAAACAACACTCACCAGAAATTCCCCAAAAGGTCACAACAAGCAAACAACTCTTACAATCAAAGGCACTTGGATGCAACTACTATTTAGTTAAGATCCAGAAATGGGTTCTTATAAAGATTATCCTAGGAAAAAAAAAGGCCCAAGTCCAATCAAGGAACATATGAGAAAGAGTTACAATAATTTTTCAATCACCAAGTGTTGGTAGGGAAATTATTCATATGCATGGGGTGAGGCCACCAACTACTATGGTTACAAACAAACATATAAAGTTCTACAAATACAAGAATTAAGAAAAAGGTTAACGATAGGAGGGTGTGTACCTTACAAAAAAAAGGTTCATTCAATCATGTTCATGAGTCTTCCTCTTTCTCTCCAATTAAGGAACCTTCTCATCAGTCATGGCACCTCAAGAAACCTTCAATCTGGATCATCTGCTTCTTTCCTCCAAGAAATGCATCAGGAATAGATGGAAACTAGGGCACAAGAAAGGGGGATGGGAAGAGACCAATTGGATGGGAGGAATTAAGGCATCCTCCATCATCCAACACGAGGAAAATCAAGGACTGATTTGATTTTGAACTACAACAAAGTTTTGAAAAATGGACCGCTGAAGGAATGATGTAATGGACTGATACAAGGGAGTGGCTGGCACATGAGGTCAAGGAAACTGCAGAATAACAGACATGGGTTTTATTCTTGAATAGTGAGAAAAATACAATAGTGACTCGGGAAGCTATAGACACAAAGGGAATAAGGATACAAATCTGCAATGTAGGAGACATTGACAAATTCTCCATGTGATTGGAAGAGTATACAACCTGAGGAGTAATAACTCTGAAATCAAGATTTATCCTAAGACCAAAACTAGAACCAAACTTGTTGAGAGACTCAAACTGGTTCTTTTTGTTATATCATTATACCACCTAGTACCATGGTCACATACACCTAGGGCACATTTTCATTTGTTTTGTACTTATGTCATATGTTCCAAACCTTGGTTATGTTGGTCAAGCAAGGTCCTTTGTTTTTTTGGACTCGTTAATGCACCCCGACAGCCATATTTTATCATTATGGAGACAAATTCACCCTCATATATGACTATTTGGTCCTTGGGGTGCTTCCACTCCTTAAAACAGGGAAACTGGTTGACCATAGGAATTCATGCATGGTATTTGGGTGTTTTTAGTTCTTTTGGACCATTTATTGCTACCTAGAGCCACTCCCACTCACACATGCACTCCACCATGCCTAACCTACCCTCATTTATGTCCTAGCATGCTTCATCCACATTCACACAGCCACTTGTGACCGTTTGAGGTGGTTTGGGAGCTCATTGGTCCACCTAGGGGGGTTTGAGGTCCAATCTAATCCTGCCACATGTATGCATCCAATTTTCCTCCAAAGGATAATTATTTTCTTCTATTGTATTATAAACATGTTTGAGTCATATTTACATGTGGGATAGTGAAAATAAACCCAATTATATGCACCATTCATATGTGTTAATTTTACTCTATTCAATGGTTTTTTCTGCATAGATTGTGAATTTCTTGAGTTGTGAGGATTCCCTTAGCTCCTAGATCTTGCTATGAAACATATTTTTGCATGGTGTTAGATTTATTTGGATCTAAAAATTTAATTGAGAGAGTTTGAGTTGTTATCTAGGGTCTCTTCCAGAAAAAATTGAGTGTTTGCATTGCAGGTAGTTCTAGTGACTTTGTCACCCAATGCGTAAGCATAAATGGAGAAGAATCATTTATTTCTTACCCCATTCAATTATTTTTAATGTAAGGTCAAAATGGTGATCCAACTGAGGTAGAAAGGCCTCTACAGAGTCACCATGGGGACTGAGAATGATCCCAACTCTGCTGTGGAAAAATTGAAGTAATTCAATAGATTAGATGAGGCATTTAGGATGCTTTGTCTTGGTATTTCAAGGGACCTTATCTTCCATGTAGATAGTATTAACACACCCAACTAATTATGGATCAAGCTCGATTCATTATTTGGGATACTGATGAGATGAAAGGACACCAACTCAAAAATGAGTTGATCTCATTGAGCCCAACTCACTTTGATACGATCCAAGATTTATTCACAAAGTTCAAATCATTGGTGCTTAAGCTAAAACAGTGTGGCATTGAGAATATAGAGGATCAATTGATCTTTTCCATTCTTTCAAAGCTAGGTCATGAGTATTTAGCGTTTTTCCCCACATTCCACTCAGGAAAGCTGACAGTTCGAAATTGGAGAATGCCTTCACCAGCAGACTTCATGGAGTCTTTGACTCAGCAACAAGAAAAATTGGTGCAAATGGGTACCATAAAATCCACCAAGGATGAATCCCTTGTTGCGAGTGTTTCGAATCAAGCCACAAGCAAGAAGAAATCCAAGGATTCAAAGCAACAAGCGAAGAAGAAGCAAGAGAAGCCCAAATATTCAGATGGGGGTTCAAATCCTAGCAAGGAAAAATAGAAGAACAAGAAAGAGAATACAAAATGCACTTATTGTCACAAATCTTGGAATCCAGAGAGTGCATGCATGAAGAAAACCATTGACATGATGGTGCAACTCCTTGAGAAGAAGAACATCCCACTGCCAGAAGGTGCAAGGAAGAAATAGGGAGATTCAAGCTCAGAGAACAAGGATAGATGCCATGCTTTGGTTGCTGGATATTCAAGCTCTTGTTTCTTCATCATAGATTCAAGTGCCTCAAAACACATGGCTTCCATGCAAGATTCCTTCTTGGCCATACCTCTTTACAGTGGTCCATCCATCCTCATGGTTGATGACTCTAAGATCCCAGCCAAAGGGATTGGTAGGAATGATCTAGACAATGGGTACTTCAACAATGTAATGTATGTGCCTGATCTTGTAGCGAACCTACTCTTTGTCTATCAAATGAAACACACAGGTAGAGACAAAAGAGTAACATTTACTCAAAATGATGTGGAGATTTCAGAAATTTCTACAATCCAAGTTGTTCCAGTGGGTATTTTTTACAATTATTCCAAAATGTATAAGTTCTCTCACTTCCTTCCTTACTCCCAAGGGTATGCACTCCTGTAACATGCCAATGAGACCAGAAAATTGTGGCATGATAGATTTGGACATCTCAATTACAAGTACCTTCAATCAGTAAGCAAGGAAACCATGTTGGAAGGGCTTCCTACCATCAAATTTTGCAAGGGCACTTGCAAAGGGTGCATAGTTGGTAAACATGTTGAGCGCAAATATGATAAAGAAAAGGCAAGGAGGGTTGTCCATGTGCCTGATATGATCCATTCAGATATGATAGAGAATATTCCCATACCATCAATAAAGGTTCTTAGGAATTATATGGAAAGGAGTATGTCAATAATAACTGGCAGTATCTATGTCATGAAAATGGCATTTAGATGCAACATTATGTGCCCTACACACCACAACAAAATGGTGTTACAGAGCGCAAGAATAGAGCTCTGAAAGAGATGGAAAAATGCATGATGGAGGCTAAGGATATGAAACCTAATATATGGGATTAATCCATCAATTGTGATACATATGTTTAGAATAGAGCTCCACACAAATCATTGGAAGGGAAAACTCCATTTGAGGCTTGGAGTGGTCACAAGCCCAATGTTTCTCATATCAAGGTTTTTGGCTCAAAGGCTTGGGATAGAATTCCTCCCGAGAAGAGAAATGCCTTGCAACATAAAAGAAAGGAATTAATTATGGTTGTATATACTGAATATGAAAAGGGATAAAATATCTTTTCTCCCTCATCTTAGAAAACATTCATTGAAAGGAGTGTACAACTCGAAGAATATCCCGTGCAGGAGATCGAACTAGTCAAGGGTGAATGCTCACATCCTCCACTCCATGATGATGTAAATGATGATTCTTTATATGATTTTTATAATTCTGATAATTATTATGATTATTATTGCATTCATTCATATCATTACTCACCCATTAGCCCAAAAATAGGCTAATAAAATCATACAAGCAGCTGCTGATCTTGTTGGAGATCCACTAGATTCTGGGAAGACTAGATCTCAATTTCACAATGATTTATCCAGTTATGAATTGAATATTTAAGAGATATGATTTATGATGGTTTGATATTATCCTTAGACATATTATGAAGCATCACTTGACCCAATGTGTAAAACATCCATGCAATAAGATTTCAATTATTTGCAAGACAATGAAACTTGGGAGTTGGTTCCTCTACCTTCCAAGATGAAACTAGTGCAATGTAAGTGGGTCTATAGGACCAAGGTGGATGCATATGGTTCTGATATTAAGTAAAAGGAAATTTTGGTTACCAAATTTTTCTCTCAATTCCAAGGATTGGACTATACAGATACATTTGCACCGGTTGCAAAGATGGATTCTATGAGGCTAGTTTTGGTTGTTGCTGCATCTAAGTGATGGGAGGTTCACCACACGGATGTGAAGAGTGTTTTTCTTCATGGTGACCTTAATAATGAAATTTTTATGCAGAATCCTGAAGGTTTAATTCATGATCCTTCACTTGTTTTCATATTGAATAATTATCTCTATGGCCTCAAGCAAGCCCCCAGGGCTTGGTATTCCAAGATGGACAGCTTTCTTCTTTCGCTAGGATTTGAGAGATGCAAATATGATCCTAATGTATATTCATAGCATGTAGGTGATTTATTTCAGGTAATAGTGTTGTATTTTGATGGTATTTTGATCACTAAAAGTTGCATTGATGATATAGGATCAATTGAGTCTTCATTGCATAGTGAGTTTTCTATGACTGGCCTTGGACTGTTGAAACAATTTCTTGGCTTGGAGATTGAGAAAACTGACGCAGAGATCAAGGTCAGCCAATAAAATTATGATGCAGACCTATTATTGAATTTCAAAATGGTTGAATTTAAGGAATCCAAGTGTCCCTTCCTTTCGGTATTGAAACTATGTGACTTTGGTTGATCTCCATTGGTGGACAGCTAGTTGTATAGGCGACTAGTTGGGATTTTGTTGTATCTTGTACACTCTCGACCTGATTTGGATTATGCAGTAGGTGTTGTTTCAATATATATGTAGGAGACTCATGAGATCCATTGGAAGGCTGAAAAAAGGATATTGCATCATGTGCAAGGAACCAAACACTTCAGGGTACACTATGTTGCTAGTTCTCCACTATAACTAGTTGGATTTACTGATTATGATTGGGATGGAGATTCCAATGATATAAATTCCACTTCAGGTTATGTCTTCATGCTTTCACATGGTCCCATATGCTGGTCAATTAATAAACAACACACTATATCCCTTTCATCGGTTGACATCGAGTACAGAGGAGCAATGAACGCAACAACAAAATGTGTGTGGTTGAAAGACATTCTTGGAGAGATTGGTTTTGCACTTGATTCACCCACTATCATTTGGTTTGAAAATCAAAGTAAAACATTATTTCCACTAATACAGTACAGGGACAGAGGACCAATCACATAGAGATACAGATGCACTACATCAGGAGCTTGGTGCATGAGCAGTTGATATCGTTGTAGTATTTCCCATCTGCAGAGCAAACTACTAACATATTCACCAATAGCTTCACAAAGAATACATTCACCTATATGAGATCACTTATTGGAATGGGTGACACATGGTGATTTTTCATATTCACTTTCATATTTTGCTCCATGTCTATTTTTTAGGGGAGGTTTTGTTCCCGCGAGGTTTTCCTCCTTACCTTGGTTATATGGACAAATAATTTTTTGTAAGAGCTGACTTGAACCTTAGTTTCCAAGCCCTCAATTTTGATGTGGTTACACTAAGTCAGGATTCAAGGGGGGTGTTATAGAATTATACCTCCTATTTCCATGGTCACATACACCTAATACACATTTTCATTTGTCTTGTACTTATGTCATATGGTCCAAACCTTCGTTATGTTGGTCAACCAATGTCCTTTGGTGTTTTAGACTCATTAATGCACCCAAGAACCCATATTTGATCATTGTGGAGACACATACACCCTCATTTATTATTTTCCAGTCCTTTGGTCACTCCCACTCCTTAAAACAAGGAAAATGGTTGACCAGAGGCGCCCATGCATGGTATTTGGGTATTTTTTGCTCTTTTGGACCATTTATTGCTGCCTAGAGACACTCCCACTCAACCATGCACTCCACCACACCTTTCCTACCCTCATTTATATCCTATAATTCTTCATCCATGTTCCCACAGCCATTCATGACTATTTGAGGTGGTTTGGGAGCTCATTGGTCAACCTAGGGGGGTTTGAGGTCCAATCTAATCCTACCACATGTACACATCCAATTTGCCTCCAAAGGATAAAAAATGTCTCCTATTGTATTATAAACATGTTATAGACATATTTACATGTTGTAAAGTGATAGTAAACTCATTTATTGGCACCATTCCTATGTGTTACTTTTGTTCTTTTCACTATTTTTTTGCATAGATTGTGAATTTATTGAGTTGTGAGGATTCCCTTAGCTCCTAGATCTTGTTTTGAATAATATTTTCACACTTTGGTAAAGGATTTAGTTGAATTACTACCAATATTGAAAAAGACATTTTACATACTTCCCTTCTCTTTTATCTTTTTAAGGAACCTTCTTCATTTTTTAATGAGCCTAAAAAAGAACTAAAGCATCCTCGATAGTACACTGATCCATGGATATTACGAGACTGAAGTAGTAAATGCTTGTTGATGATTTGACATTTTGAGAGTCTAAAAATGCTAAAGAAGACTTTAGGGGGGTGTTTTTTTGTAAATTTAGTCTCTAAAGTACGAAAAAAAGTATAAAACACTACAGTGGAGAACCCTCTTAGCTCGGGAGAACTAAGGTATTCATTCTTTGTAGTTAGTCTTCCAGGCCCAAAAAATAGTTAAACTATCACTAGACAAGCGCTCCTTCAATAACAAGCAAAAAGGTTTGGTTTAACAAGTGTGAAGGAAAACAAGATCACTTATGGTGTTCCATTGATTTGCTAGTATGGGGCAATAAACAATAAACTCAACACCATTTTCCTAAGTTTAAGAAAGCATGACAATAGAATGAAAATACTTGGAATCTTTTTCATGTTTTAAACTAGAGGAAGAAAAAGAGAAAGTAAGCTCAGCAAGCTTTCTTTTTCGTAAATTTAGTCCGCTAGGTCCAAAAAAGAGATAAACCAAAACTAGGGAGAACTCTTCTAGCCATAGTGAACTAGAGTATTCATTTTTTATAAGTAATCCACATGGTCAGGAAAAGGGTTAAACTTATACCTATGTGGATGTTCCTTCAATTCCTTTAACAAGTTTGAAGTGAACAAGCTGACTCGGTAATCTTTTCAAGTTTAAGGAGTCTAACAAGAGCTTAAAGACAACTCCATATAGCTTTCCTGTAAAGGTTTAACAAACTCAAAAAACTCAACTTGTGCCCTCTTTTTTTTAATGAGCTCGAACGAGAGATGTTTTTAATGCTCATAGTGAGAGGAAACGAGTGTCAAGATCATGTGGAACTAGTTCCAAGTGTAAGGAACAGACCTATGCATAGTGCAAGGAACATGAGCAATATAAGGACACTCAGGGGGTGTCTCCTCTAGGTAAAGGGTGTCAAATTGCAATGGAAAAATGATACAATGTTGAGAAATTATGATATCTCATATGAAGGCTTATATAAAGATATAAAATATCATGAGCACAAGTGCGGTATATTCAAATGCGGTTACAACTTAAACATAAAAATGGGATCAGTAAGCAACCTTGAATCCAACTAAGAATCCTCTCGCCAAGAAACAGTAGTACCAATACCATATTTAGAAGAAAATATATGAGACAAGTCACTTTAGTAGAAACATTTTTAACTTCGTTATCTTCAACAACATGAATAGTCAAGGTAAAGTTAACCGAGGAAGAATCTATAGTGCAAAGGCATGAGGATTTATAATCAACAAGACCAACCTCAAGAGGAAAGCTAAATTTGACAGAGGTGATGGAGACTATCGGAACGGACTCAACATCATGGGAGTAAAAAAATATACAAGAGGAATCAAACTCATGAGGATCACCAACTTGTTGCTCAATGGGAGAGTCCAAAGCCTCAAAAGTACCAATGTATGAGGTTCAATCACTAGTACAATCATACTTAAAGGAAATTCAGGGCTATATCTAATTGAAACTAGGTCAACATCCAAAGGAATGTCAAACTATATCATATAATCTAGGAAAACTTCATCTGAAGGAAGAATATCATCCCAAATGGAATACATGTATGAACATTCGGTTGTATCAATGGGGTGGAGAGCATGATCGAATTCCACCATTGGATGGATCACTTGGTAAACTATTGGGACCAAATCCCAAAAAAGGTAAGCATGAATACAAAGGTTTCTTCTCATTAGAAATTGGAAACAAGGGACGTGAGGCCATATACTTCACCTGTGGGAGGGTAGCATCTACCAAAACACTAGGAATTGACAAGGATATACTTGTTTTGAATTCGGGTAATGAGAGGGATTAAAAAATACCAATTGATCAATTATGACAATGCTTTTATTGTGAGGAAAATACATCACATGAAATATTGTAGATTCCATAGCATTCATAGCATATACGTAATCATTCCCAAGGAGTATATTGAATTCCAAGGGGTCCTCCATAACCATAAGATAAACTAAGGCAGTTTTCCCACCTAAAGTAACGGGCGATTGAGAAAGAGCACCTAAGGTTTCACTATGTCTTATGTCAAAATCCAGTGGCTTATTAATAGTCGGCACAATGCCGGGAGATCCCATGCCTCTCCAAGAATGCATGGATAAAATTCTAACATAGCCTCCTTCAGCTACAATACAACGAGCAATCATGTAGTGTTTAACTTGAAACTTTATTTGTAAAGGTGCGATAGAAGGAAGGTGCGGCTTAGCTAGATTATTCCAATCAAAGGAAGCAATTTGAGATCTTGGTGTGGGTTCATTCGAAGCAAAGTGAGTGCCCCCTTGTCCAAAAAATTTTAAACTGGCAATGAAGAAAACATAACTAGTAGACACATCACTCTCCAAAGGAAGAGTGGGATTGATCGAACATTTCATCGATTCAATCACTTGATAAACCAAAGGTTGAATAGGTTGTTTGGAAATCACCAATTGTTTAGGGACATAATATCCTTGATATTTATACCACACTCTTTGTACTTCTTCAATAGCGTGGAATAAGTGAGTAAGGTGATATCCCTTGTAAATATTATAAGGGAGCTTAGGATTGAGTCATATACACTTTTTCGTTTCTCAACAATGTCAATATGGCTTGCGTTGGCTGACTTTTTCCCCCCAGCATAATCTACAAAGGCTAGGTGGATTCCCCCAGCATGACTTCCACAGGCTGGGTTGATTTCCCCAACATGACTTGCAGAGGTTGGGTGATTAATCCCTTGCTTTCGCATATTCTTCCTATTCTTCCTCCTTCTATTCCTTTTAGACTATTGGTTACCAGTATCAATACTTTCACCACATGAGGTATAAAGAGGAGGATATCGGATGTTACTCGTGAAGGGGGGACAAGGTTTTGATGCCCTTAATATAAGGTGCTTACTTGAGAAGTATCAAGAGCATCCTGGATAGTCAGATTGGAAAACAACCAAACAGGCATCCTAAGGGTTAATCCAAGCATATTCATTTTGGCCATCAAGGGAACACGAACATTCCTAGAAAATGGAAAAGCACAAGAATCCCGTTGAACATGGGTCCCTTGGTTGGTGTCCATAGGAATGCTATCCATATTTTCTGACTTGACAATAAATAAATCTAGTAAGGTTGAATGAAAAAAATATCACACCACTAGACAAAGTCCTAAGTATCCAAACCATGTAAACAAATAGAAAATTCCTTCCAAAATAAATTCTATGATGATCAGGGCCTGGAACAAACCAATGAAGGTTTGAGGACAGTTACTTGGGGTCCACAATATAGACACCTTGGGGCCAAGCATTTAAAACACCAACCGCCATCCCAAATAAATAGAAGGAATTTCCTCACG
Source organism: Pseudotsuga menziesii (assembly GCA_001517045.1). Taxonomy (NCBI): domain Eukaryota; kingdom Viridiplantae; phylum Streptophyta; class Pinopsida; order Pinales; family Pinaceae; genus Pseudotsuga; species Pseudotsuga menziesii. Next base: position 792,618 of record LPNX010653601.1, on the reverse strand, counting down.
CGTCTATCCTAGGTAAAGTGGAAATAACCCTCCATCGTCAAGATACTAAGGGTACCAATATTGCAAAGAGGGTCCAAAAAAATAGTCGATAGTCTAGTCAATATGCATCCGCAGGGTAGCTAAGCCCGAAACTCAAACATCATTAGCACCACATGGGTCCAAAAGGTGGTACTTAATGAATTCCCAAGCACGCACCAACTCTAGTGTATGCTTGATTGAGAGTTGGAGGGGGTGTCACCTCTACTAAACCTCACACAACCTTGTTCTTAAATATTGTGTAAGAGAAGCTTTCGATTTCACCTTTTGCAAACTTGGATTTCCTAAAGAATCGCCATTATGTTTGAGTTTAATTTATTTGGATAGTTTACAATTAATCCATAATCCAAAGCACTAGCCTAGACTAGTAGGTGTCGTCCCTAGAAAAAAAAATGTTACTAATATATTTTAAGATTGAGCATTCTTTTTAAAGGGATTTAATTACTCAAGAGGTAGAGGTCATGAAACTAGTCATGTTTTTTACTTATAAACGGAAAGAACATGGAAATGAAAAAAGAGATTCAAAATGAAAATCTTTTACTACTCTTTTCCTTTTCAAAACTGAGAATGCATGCCACATATACAAGATCATTTTTCTCTTTTCAAAACTGGAAAGTTTCATGTGCAACTATGACTAAAAAGCTAGCCTACGATTTTTGGAAAATAAATAACTTGTTTTTAAATTTTTCTTTTAAGAATGAAAAGAAGAAACTAATTGCAAACAAGTAACATCAATATGATATGGAAGCAAAGTGATTTAGATCTCTACACTAAACCTACAGGATCACTACCCTATACTAGCTAAAGGAATGATCACACCCTACTTGGAGAGTAGACTTGAAACAAGATGCAAGTTAACCACTTTCATATAAATACCTTGACCAACAAGACTGCCAAAAAAGATCAATAAAGTACCTTTCAAGAATTCAAATGACTCACAAACAGTATGTATGTACTAACAGAGGTTGATCAAAGTACCATCCAAACCAAAGGCATGCCAAGCATGGAGATCAGGCACAAAGTTAATCACAAGCCCGAATGCTTTAAAACGAATTCTAACATCAAGTTAAGGTCAATCACAAGAGAAAGACACTACTTCCAAGGGGTCCTACAAAGACATGTGAATAGTAGGGACTCTAAAGAATTCAACTAAAACCCTCCCTAACAATCCTAAAATTCAAAACGTCAGCTACAAAAGGGACACACTAGTGAAAAACATGCACAGTAACATGTGAAAAGCTAGTGAAAACACTCTACACCAGCATGTACCTAGAAAAATGATATTGTATGAACCAAAACCAGCGTGTGGGTATTGAAAGTTGTAAAAATTGGTAAATCCAACTCCCAAATAACCAAGAAAAAGTGTAAAAATACTCAATGATTGTTCCTAACCTGAAATCAAGACTCGGACCTTCAAATACACTGGAAAAATATCCTTGGAGGCCCCAAAGTAGACAAGATTCTCCCTAGTGGAGTCACCAATTCTGTTGTTAGGGAAATTGTTCCTAGGGCTAGGGTGAGGCCACCAATGTACTAGGGTTACAGACATATAAATTTCTGCAAATACAGTGATTAAGAAAAAGGTTAAGGGTAGGAGGGTGTGTTCCTTACAAATGGAAGGTTGATCCAATCCTCTCCATGAATCCTCCTTTTTCTCTCCAATCAAGGAACCTTCTCATCAATCAAGGTACCTCAAGAAACCTCTCCTCCAAGAACCCTAACCTCCAAGAAATGCATCAAGGGTAGATGACAACTAAGGCATAAGAAATGGGGATGAGATTCAAAAAATTTCCAACATAACATTACTAGAAGCTAAGTATCTTTTCATGGTCCCCTGTCCCTCTCTTATATGGAAAATGAAGAAGAAAGAGTCGTGGAGGAAGCAGTTACAACAAAGGAGGTAGTTCCAAAACCACCCAAACCAGCCAATTTTTTAGATTTTTTATACTTTTGAGCATTTTTTGAGGTACACACTAGTCAAAAAAAGGAAACTAGCATGTCATGGGCTACTAGAGCACTAGAAACAGGTTTATGCAACGGAAAAAATGCTAGTGGACCAAGTGCAAGAGGTATTTTTGTGAGAAACAAAATGCCATTTTTAGGGATTTTTAGGGGTTTTCAAAAGGTGTTTTGGTATCCAAATTTCTTATTCATAATATTCCTAATTGTTTAATGAACCATGATTTATTTAATGATGTATTATTGAGGTCCCAAATAGGTCTATTCCATCCATAAACTCCCTCTGGGTGAGAGACAATTACTTCATCAAGTGTCGTCATGCGACCAAAACATTTAACTGTCATCACAAATAGAGAAGTGTCCAATTTGGAAATAACACCAGGGGTGCAAGTATTAACCTCATGTTACTACCCTCCCAAGGGGATAAATATTCAATTTCTATCTCACGTGCCACAAGATATCCCCTTGCAGGAACCTCGGAGGTACTTAGGAGAGGCAACTATGGTTAGCACATCTCGCTCGGTGGTTTGGCAGGACGGCTGCTGGAAAAGGATTGTGTGAATGAGCATGGAACATAAGCCTTATATAACAATTCATAAACCTGAAACTGTCAGTGAGAAGTGGTGTCACCCTGAGGACTTTCCACACCTGAACAGTTATCAAACTTTCATAACCCCACCAATCCAAGCAAAAGGAATATTTTGATAACTTGGACCGGCTTATGATACCACTCGACACTTGTGTCATAGGATATTTTTTGACAAGCACTTTTTGTTACCAAAGTATTTTAACTCTATTTAGTAGATTCCTAGTTTCCCAATTTTAGGTGATTTTGGAGAAGTTAACTCTCAACTCCTAGCTTAGACTATTAGGTAGGTTTCTCACTAGAAGAAAACCTAGCATCCTATTTTGATTACTTTTGCTTGTTAAAACTGCAATTTTTAGAACTTTCAAAAGAAGAAAAATTATGCGCCTAAAAAATAGTAAAATGCGCCCTAATGCATAATTTCACCCCTTTTAAACTGAAATATGGAGCACCTTATCCCTTTACAATGCACCTTTTAATTTTCCAATGTATTTTCAATGCACAATGAAAGCTCTAAATAAGATATCATTTGGAATGAAAATGCAATTTTTCAACATACAATGAAAAAATTGGTCTATTCAATGCAAAAGGTAACTTGAATTTCATGCCCTAAATGAAACCTCAAGCCTACAATATAATCATATAGGTACATTTCAAAGTGCATATACAAATTTTGTTTGATAAGGATACACAAATTTAAAATTTGAAAAAAATGCAACTTTGTTTGGTAACCAAGTTCAAGTCCAATCCTAAGATTCCCTAAAGGATTAAATTTGACATGCACGCTTAATATTTAGAAAAAATGCAATATTTTTGTATCTTTTGTTCAAAATAAAAAATAACTTGAAATAAAAACTTAATCTAAAAAAATTAAGAAAAAAATGTTTTTCAATATAAAATGCAACTCCAAATCATCCAAAACATAAATAACCTCATGAATTGTACCAAATTGACTCAAACAGAGTTAAATAGATCCAAATTGACTCAAGAACCTCCAAATTTACTCAAATAGATCCAAATTTTATCCAAGCATATCCATATTGGTCCAAGTTGACTCAAAGAGATCAAAATAGGCTTAAATATATCCAACTTTTTGTTTTTTTTCCAAATGACGAAAAAAAACCTCACATCCAAATAACTACAAAAAAAAAAACAAATGAAAAAAAATATTAACATTCCTATCAATCACAATCGAAAGCAACCACAAACGCAAGACCATTCAATCATCCAACATGCAAAGTAGGGAAAAGTATATGCACTGACTTTTAGACATCACTTAGCAAAAAGTCCTACTACAATTCAAGGTTTGGGAAGGTCTGATTATTGCACCCAACCTGTTCATTAAGGTTCTAAAAACAACACAAAAATAACCCTGATCTTTCACTTCAAGGGACAATCAAAAGCATAAAATCAAAAGTTCAAAGCAAATTGAGATAAAAGAGACTCTTTTCAAAACAACTTTTTCACCCCAAAATATATAAAAACACAAGTAAAATCAATCACAGAGCAGACATAAGTTTTCTAAGGGTTAATAACCATATCAAAGACAAGCAAAGACTCCCAAAAATCCAATCAAAACCTCATAGCTAGGTCACAAATTGAAAAACACTACCTACAAGACAAAAATTTTGCTCAACAATAGGAACAATTGCATGTAAAACTCACTTTTATAGAATCCCAAGTGCATTTTAGGGCCAAAAAAACTACTGTCGTGAATGTGAAGGTAGTTTTTATACTAGAAGTATCAAAAAAGAAAGTTCAACTCAGAAAAATGAAGGGTGATTGTCTACTAAATCCCTTAGATCCTTCCTAACTTGTAAAATGAGTCTAATAAGCCCAAATAAAATGGAATAACTAACCTAGAAAACCCCAAAGAAGACAGATTCTTGGCTAGCAGATTTTTTAATTATATTGTGAGGAAAACTATCCTATGACTGGGGTTGAGGTCACCAACACACTAGGTTTTCTAAGAGACATTTAAGGCAAAAGTAGGGTTTAGATTTAGGCAAAATAATACGAAGAGTTTAAAAGATAGAAAAGGATGCACCTTGCTTATGAAGGTTGATCCTAGCTTGTGTTGCACCTTAGCTATGCTTTTGACCTTCAATCCAAGAATTTGAAAAACCACTCTAACATCTTCCTCAAAACATTTGGATACAAAAATATAGTTGAATTTCAAAAAGAACATAGAAATAAATTAGTTAAACAATTAAGCATCAACATGTAACCAAATATGAGACAACCATGAACATAGTGATTTGGGAAGGGAAAGATGTCAAATATCTTATTAACAATTAAAACAAGTACAATATTAGCTTATTTATAATTTGGCACCTTGTGAAACCTTGACTCTATGTCTCCTGGTTCTCTTCTCAAACAATCCCAAGCAAAGCTCCAATGCATAAGGGTTTGAAACTAACTAGGACAGTAGTTTAGGACATTGATGGAAAAGGTAAATGGAATGGAAATTCCACCATCATGACAATACTTAGGCTTCAAGTCCCCTTTAATTTCTAGTATCCTTTGTTTTTATAGTAGATGGAGGTGGTTACCCTTGGAAAAAAATCAGTTTTAACTAAGGGGATGGTTACCCTAACCACCCAAACTGCCCAAAATTTGAATTTTATATCATTTTTAAGAATTTTTGGGGAAAATTTTGATTATTCAAAGGAAAGGTGCATGTACACTCTAGTGGTCCAAAGGAAATGTGTGTGTTCACCCTAGTGGTATAAAGGAAAGGTGTATTTTTAGAGTGAAACAAGGAGCTTCAGTAGTGCTTTTATCTCCAATCCTAGTTACAAATCTTAGGAGTTCTAGCGAACCACTTGATGATTAAGGATATGTCATGAGCCATCAAATGAAGGCTCTTCTATCCATAATTTCCTTTTTTGTGTGAGCAACAATGTCATCATGAAAGTGGCATCATGAGAGCATCATCATGAAAGTGTCTTCATAGACAAAGCAGTGCCGATTTGGGCTATAACAAATACCATTAAATGTATTCATTGCCCGCACCTTGGTCCTTTGAATCTAAGTTACTATTAGATGGAATTGGTTCTATGATACATTAATTCCATTCTTAGACTCATGAATAAACTGATGATTTGTTAAAATCCCTCGTACTTCCTCATTTGATGATGATAATAATTATGCATTGTAGATTAAAAACATCCAATCTATATAAGGATCATGTTAGCAACACACTTCATAAATATCAAGAATTCAATTCATTCTCTACTCAAACCTAAATTCATTATATAAATACAAAATGAATAAGAAACACAATCCAATATACCTGATGGGAATTTAGGACTTGGGTCTTTGGCAAGATGAAGTGTTTGCAAGATAATTATATTGGCTTTTAATGAGAATAAATATCATCAAAATAGATATGTAACAAGAGAAAATGATATCAATTGGGGATCCCATAATTCACCCTTGTTAAATTCATTGCATGTCCCTATGCAATTATCCCTTCTGCTCAGGAACTCTCAAATGCAATGGTGTCCAATTGTAAGCAGGATGACCAAATTTAGTAGCTACATAAAATCCAACATTTTTTTTATATGTCACCATTGTGATGTCTCTTCAATGTCATTTCACTAAAATGTGGCTCTATATTGCTAACTAGAGAACCAAATAGGAGGAAAGTAGAACTTGATATTGACCCATCTATTTTTGTGCCATCTCATTGAATTCATATACAAGGTATCACAAGACAAACCAAGTTAAAAATGAGGGTAATTATGGGACTTATATTCCTCAAATCATTTAGAAGAAAGAAACAAATATCATAAGAAATTAAGAGAGATACCAAATAGTGATTTCGAATTAGATTCAAGGATATGAAGTGTTTTGTGAAGAATATTGTAATAGAGCTCTGCTCAAGTGAATCGTCGCCCTACCATAAGAGGCCCATGAATATTTTTCCCCTAATAACAAATCTATTTTCTTGCCATATTTTGTTTTTATTTTCTCATAGTTTTGGTTCTGTGTGTTTATTTTTGTTATAGCATGCTAATCTTTCTATATACTATGTGATTCCCAAGTTTTAGGGGTAATAAACACCATAAGTGGTATTACATCCACCATCTTGAGACAACGCACCTCTGAGAATTGATAGAAATTTATTTTAGGCTAGAGACATGTTCTGACGCCTTGAAATAACCATGGAGATGTTTTGTGCAATGAATAATCTTGTGGCTAGGGAGAAATGAACACAACAAATACAATTAGTACTTAGCCACATTGTACCCTTATTTGGTGCCATTGCTAGACACCATTTAACTCTTGTTGGAACCCCTTCGAGTAGTAACGCATCAAACAACACCTGCACATAGAATCACTTACATGCACCCTAGAGTATATTGAAAGTCCCATAGGTCACCCAAAACTACCCTATGGCCATCTTGTTTGTATAGCATCCTTGAGAATAACACTCTAGAAGATACTCTCATGTACCTGGGTAGTTAGGTAGTATGACTAAGGGATAAACCAAGCCTCCTTTGTTAATTCCTTGAGAGATCAGGTTGAGTACTATTATTGACCCTGCACGTATATAAGGAAGTTATAGTGAATGATGATCCCTTGCCTTCAAATCCTTGGAAAAACTAGAAACCTTTCTCTCTACAACTTATTTGTGAGAGTTATTCTTTTTGTATAAGAAACCAACAAATTCACTAGGGGCAGTCACACAAAATTCATACATCTTTGAATCTAACAGGAATTTGGCAGTTCTGGCAGTGCATAAACATTCAAGTCTAACAAACCCTTATTCGTGACCTAACTCATTGGAATCCCTGCATTATGTTGAACATTTTTATAAATAACTCTCATAACCATTTTTTTTAATCCCATAAATCCTTATTTGTAACCTACCTCCACAGACTTCTTACCTCAAACTCATTGTTTTGATATATATCTGTAATATCCTGATTTTGACCCCTATTGAATTAAAATTGTACATGATGTAAATAGCGTTATTAAATCATTGTGAGGAGCTCAAGGCCAAGGACCCACCATCGATTTACCATTTTATGTAGCAGCAATTAAAAATCGATACATGTGGTTCGCGTGCTATCCAGGCACAATATAAATTGAGACATCATGTAAATATGCAATTTAATAAAATATCCACAACTAGCTATGCAATTCAACAAGAGATGGGGGCATGATTTCACAAGGAATAGGCAAGGAAATTATTTAAACCCTTGATCCAATAGTGTTAATCCAAATGTCAATGAGAGAACCCATAAACTCTCAACTACCCATTTTGTCTTATGCACCCAATCATTTAATTCTTCCAAAAGTTGATTGAGGTAGTTAATGCGTTCGGAATGGAGAGGTATGGAAGTCAATTTCGTATTGGGGCAAGCCATCAATATGGAAAAACTTATTTTTGCTGGTGGGGTAAGAAAACACCAAGAAATTGGTGCCCATTCCATTCCTCACCCATGAATTTCTCTTCCTCGCACAACTGGAGCTAGATGGGCATTTTCCTTCACATTTTTCTGCAATTACCTTCATCTTTCCATGGTTGGGAACCCATTTTTTGTATTGCTCAGTGGCTAGGAAGAGATTTTCACGATTTGGGGTTTTGTAGAGGTTGTTTTCCCCTGTGAAGTGGATGAACGTTTTCTGAAATCGAATTGCTCACCCAAGGTTGATTTCCCCGTCTGCAATTTTGTTTTTGGTTTCCAAAACGTTTTCCTTTCTTCACACCTAGCACTTGTGTTTTTGTTTTTATGTGCATCCTTGATTTGGTCTGAATCGTTAGGAGTGGAAGAGGACAAAAATTGTCATGATAAACCTAGTGAAGAGAGGAACCCCACATAAAGGGTCAAGAGGGGTTGGTTATTATTCTATGCACACCCTGAAGAGCACTAGAATGGAATGTATGGCCCGAGGGACTGTTTAGCATTCAAGGTAATACTTACTTGTGTTAGGTGTGTAGCTACTGTGGAGGCCAAGCTAGATGGATGTTTTGTAGGTTTCCATAGCTATGTGGTTAAGGTCACTACCTTAGAAATTATTCCTCTCCACTGCCTTGGCATGCCCAGCTCTGGGGTGGAAATTATGTTCAAGATATTGATGAGCACAACTAGACTATGGTTGGGTGGAACATTGTAGTGACATAGCTAGTTGCTCGAGACAGCTCAATTTCAAGATAAGTGCTCTCTTGTATTTAATTTCTGCAATGTATTTGATTTAAAATTTATTATGAACAAGTTGAATGCTTTAATGAGATTTGCTTCTATTGTATTTTCATACATTATACATTTGCATATGTTTTTATTTTCAATTCATTTTTATCTTATGTTCATGTGGCTAGATGCGTGGTTGGATAGATGGTAGTGCATTAGTCGTGTCCTCTCCTCAGCAAGAGAGGGAAGGGGATGTGACAGTGTGGTGTTAGAGACCACAAGTTACATCATTGGGCCTAAATGGGCCAAGTTGAACAGTTGCAGAGGTAAGAGAATCCTCTATTGAGCACAAGTCAGCAAAAAAAATTCCAACTTTTATCTATGTCTATATCGGCTGAGTTGGGTGAGTTGTGCCAACCAAATCACAGCGACCGTTTTGATGAATTAAGCTAAGGTTTTCGATACATGTAGGAAAGAATTGTTGAGATCGCCTTGATGATATGTTAGAAATATTTTTCAAGTTTGTCAATGTTTGTTGGAAAACTTTGGCAAGTTCGTTGATACATGTCAGAGGAAACTATCAATTTTGTTGATACATCAGAAGAAACTGGCGAGTTTGTCGATACGTGTTGGCATGAAAGGTGGAGTTTCACCAATGTTAGAAAAAATAGAAAGAGAAATTTTTCTAAGTGTTTTTGAAAATTTTATGTCGACAAAACTTGGTGAGTTTTGCCGATACGTCGAAAGAAATCGATGAGTTTTACCAACACATGTTGGAAGAAACTGGTGAGTTTGCCAAGAAAGAAAAAAAAAATTTCAAAATTTTTCTAAGTGTTTGAAAGTTCCATGTAAGCAATATTTGCTAAGTTTTCCGATACGCGTTGGAAAAACTTGGCGAGTTTTGTCGATATGTAGGAAGAAAAATCTGAGTTTTGTCGATACGTCGGAAGAAAAATCTGAGTTTTGCCGATACGTTGGAAGAAAAAGATGAGTTTTGTCGATACATCATATAAACCTGATGAGTTTTGTCGATACGTCAGATAAACTTGGAGACTTTTTCCTATATGTTGGATCAACTTGGTGAGTTTTTTCGATACATCGAATAAAATTCACGAGTTTTGTCGATACGTCAAATACGTTTGGTGAGTTTTATCGATACGTCAGATAAAATTGGCAAGTTTTGTCGATACGTCAGATAAAATTGGTGAGTTTTGTTGATACGTCAGATAAACTTGGCAAGTTTTTCTCGATAAGTTGGATAAGTTTGGTGAGTTTTGTTGATAGATGCAAAAAGGTGAGGTGCACCGATACGTGTCAGAAAAAATCAACGATTTTTGCTGACACGTTGGAAGAAAAAGGTGAGTTGCACTGACATGTCGGAGAAAATCGACGAGTTCGTCGATTAGAGGAAAAATGAAAATTCTACCAAAACAGATAATTCAATAGTTTTTCAATGGGATTTGCAGGTGCCAGAAAATTGAGAAATGGTCATCATTTTTTGAGCCAGATTGCGCAAAATCGAAAGATTTACAAACGAACAAAAAAACAAGGACAAGGGGGAAATCCCCCTTGACCCCCGTCGTCCCCGTGAGACAGTCATTGATTGTGAGAAAAGTCAATGTTTTGACAAGTTGTCAATATAGGATTTTCCCAAATGAAGGAAAGTAATTTATAAATTTCTGAGAATATCATGCAGCTAACAATTGTGTTTATGAACACATTTTGCAGAATCATAGCCACATCAAAGGCAGCATTCCACATAGTGCATTTTGGAAAATTTGGTCTTGTTTGGGCCAAGAATATCAACATCGTGAATGATGCATAGGATCCCTATAATACCAAGAAGGATTCCATGGTAGAAAACATATAGGCTAATAATTTTGAAACAGAATCCAATGGGAGAAGAAATCAAGAGACTCCCCTGGATATTGCAGCCACCATGAGAAGCCTAATGGTGGAGCTACAAAGTTGCAAAGAATATAATGAAAGGATGATTAAATCTCGAGAAGAAAAAAATATGTTGAATGCAGCCATGCTACAAAGTTTGATAGACATCCAAAGGAAGATAACCTCTGGGAATCAGACAACAAATCCAGAAGGGAGTAGGACTAGTTCAAGGAGAAATTCTTGCAAGAGGGTTAATAGCTCAAGAAGAGTTTCTAGAGATAGAACATATACTCCATAAATATTTTCTAGTGGATCGTCTGACTCTGAAGAATCCAGTGGGGATTCAAGATCTTCATCTCACAGAAGTAAGAGGAAGAGGATTTACAAGAACAATTCATATGGAGAATTTAAGAAGGAAAATCCTCCTACATTTGATGGTGAGGTAAAATATGGTCAAGAAGATGAAGCTTGGATTCTTGGGATGAGAAACTATTTCCAAGTACAAGACTACTCTGGAAATATGAAGGAAAAGGTATCCATCTTCAACTTAAATGGAAGAGCATCTATATGGTGGGAGCACCTCAGGCAAGTGAAGAAGATCAATGAAATAAAGATTGTGTGGAAATAGTTCAAGAAATATTTCAAGTAGAAGTGCCTCTCTGATAGGTACTATGATTATAAGATTAAATATTTCCATGAGCTAAAATTGGGACAACTTACCATGGAAGAATATGCAAGAAAATTATTGGAACTATTGAGGTATGTTAGGTATATCCGAGATGATAAGGTGAAAACTCATCGTTCTCTAAGTGGGCTACCTCAAGCATATAAAGATAGGATTGAATTTGATGAACCTCAAACTCTAGAAGAGGCAATAAGGAAGGTCAAATATTGCTATCATTAGAGGAAATTTGGGGTCTAAAATGGGCCTTATAAGAAAATTCACCAACAATAAATTTTCTGAGTTGGAATTCAAGAACCAATAGAATTTCAATAAAATGATTCAACCATAATGGTTGAATTGACATATTTGTCATAAAAGAAAACTACATTTTGTGTTCGTATTTTTGACATATCTCTATGTGTTTCTACTCAAATTCTGAGCAGGAGAGCTCGTTGGATGCAGAATTAAATTCCGCATCCAACGAGCTCTGTCACTCAGAATTTGAGTAAAAACACAGGGATATATGTCAAAAATACGAACAAAAAAAGTAGTTTTTTTCATTCTTCCTCCAAAATTAATAACTATTATTTTAATATTTTAACTATTATTTTATTATTTTAACTATTATTTTATTATTTTTCTTAGGAGGCCCATTTTAGACCTCAAATTTCCTCTAATGAATCAAAACAAAAGAAAACCTTATTTCCATAAGGCATGGAAGGACAAGATGAATGAGAATTTTTACCGAAGGAATAAAGGTTTCAAACCCTCTAACTTCTGAAATCAGCAAAGGCATCCATCACAAGTTGTGACTAAGCCAGCCAGAATGAAGGGAGACAAGCCAAGAGAACCAAAGGAGACAAGAGAACCACTTCAATGTTGGGGATGTGGAGGAGACCATATGCTTAGGAACTGTCTGCATCAGAATGGGAATGTAAGTCAATTTCACAACAACCAAGGAGATGAAACTGTGGAACAAGCGGCGAGGACCATCGCTAGAATCTATGCAGCACTAGAGGACCTTCGGGTAGATCATCAATCAAATGTGGTTGAAGTTGAAGGTAATATTGCTAAGAAATATGTTTCTATTTTAATTGACTCGAGATCTACTCACAGTTATGTCACTCCTAAAATTGCTAAGATTTGTGCTTTTAAGATACTAAAGCATAGCAAATCCTGGTTAGTTCAACTAGCCACTAGAACCAAGAGAAAATTTAGTGAAATTGTAGAGAAACATAAATTAGATATAAATGGGATATTCACTTATGCAAACTTGAATATTCTACCACTCAGTTCCTATGATGTTCTCATTGGAATGGACTGGTTAGAAGCACACAAGGTTGACCTTGACTGTTACAATAAGAAATTTGAATGCATGGATGAAGAAGGAAACCCAAGGGTTGTAAGAGGTATTCCAAAGGTTATTTTTGTTAGGAAGGTTTCAGCAACACAGTTGAAGAATTTCTGTAGGAAAGGTTGTCGATTGTATGCATCCCATGTTTTGGAGGCAACAGAAAATGAAACTCCTAGGTTGGAGGACTATCATACATTGCAAGAATTCATGGATATTTTTCCTGATGTGATTCCAGGACTTCCTCCAAATAGAGACATTGATTTTACAATTGAACTTGTGCTAGGAGCCACTCCAGTGTCCAAGACACCCTACAGGATGAGCACACCATAATTCCTAGAGCTAAAAATGCAGTTACAGGAGTTGTTGGAAAATAAATATATCTGTTCGAGTGTGCCCCATGGGGAGCCCCAATTCTATTTGTGAAAAAGAAAGATGGGACACTCAAGTTATGTATTGACTACATGCAGTTGAACAAGGTTACTGTGAAGAATAAATACCCATTACCTCAAATTGATGACTTTTTTTATCAAATGAGAGGAGCAAAGGTATTTTCAAAAATTGACTTGAGGTCTGGTTACCATAAGGTAAGAATCAAAGAGGAATATATTCATAATACATACTTTAGAACAAGATATGGGCACTATGAGTTTGTGGTGGTACCATTTGGTCTCACAAATGCACCAGCTACATTCATGTGTCTCATGAATAGTGTTTTTAACAAGTATCTAGACAAGTGTGTTCTTTTCTTCCTAGATGACATTCTTATTTATTCTAAGAATGAAGAAGAGCATGAAGAACATTTGAGAATGGCGTTGAAATTTCTAAGGGACATTAATTTGTATGCAAAGTTGAGCAAGTGTGACTTTTATAAAGATAAAATTCATTATTTGGGTCACATTATCTCAGACGAAGGAATATTTGTGGACCCTGAGAAGATTGAGGCCATTATGAATTGGCCAAATCCAAGAAATGTGACAGATGTGAGATCCTTTATGGGACTTATCGGGCACTACAGGAGATTCATTAAAGGATTCTCCAAGGTCGCACATTCAATCACTTCCTTACAGAAGAAAGGGATAAAGTTTGAATGGACACCAATATGTGAGGAGAGCTTCCAATAGTTGAAGAATCTTCTTACGAGTGCACCAATTTTGAAAATTGCAAACCCAGAAAAATGACTTTTTGGTGTGTATCAATGCATGCAATCAAGGACTTGGAGGATTTCTTATGCAAGACAGCCACATGGTATGATATGAGTCAAGAAAGTTGAAGGAGCATGAGAAGAACTATGTTACTCATGATTTAGAACTTGTATCCATAGTACATGCTCTAAATATGTGGAGGCATTACTTAATGGGAAGGAAATTTGAGGAAATTGTGGTCTGAAATACTTGTTTGATCATCCAACTTTAAATGCTAGGCAAGCTAGATTGTTGTAATTTTTGTTTGAATTTGATTTTGAAATCAAACACATAAAAGGAAAAGAAAACAAGGTGGTTGATGCACTCAGCAGGAAGGTACATGAAATGCATGTGGCATCTTTTAGTACTTGCCAACCATATTTGAGGCAGCATATTATTAACCTTATTGTCAAGGATGAAGTGTACGTGTAGATAAAGGACAAGTTGCAGCAGCAAAACCTTGAAAGGAATTACGAAGGATATCAATTGGAAGGAGGTGGACTTCTTACTTATAAGAATAAAACTTATATTCCAAATGTGGAATACTTGAGAAGGATTGTTATGGATAAAATCCATCAAGCTCCATATTCTGGTCACCCAAGATATTAGAAAACAATTGCTACAGCTAGAAAGCAGTATTTTTGGCCGGGAATGAAAAAGGGAATTGCTAAGTATATTTCTAAGTGCATGAAATGTCAGCAGGTGAAAGTTGAACATCAACACCCAACAAGTTTATTGCAACCTTTTCCAATCCCAGAATGGAAATGGGAAGTCATTTCCATGGATTTTATTACATGGTTTCCACTGACTATGAGACAACACGATTCCATAATGGTTTTGGTGGACAAGTTAACAAAGGCATCACATTTTTTACCTATCAAGTCCACATATAAAGTCAATTCCATTGCAAATATTTTCATGAAGGAAATTTTTATATTGCATGAATTTCCTAAGGCAATAATTTCTGACAAGGATACCAAGTTTACTTCAAATTTTTGGAAGGGTGTTTTTGCATATTTGGGTACAAAGCTAAACTTTAGCATCACCTACCATCCTCAAACCGATGGACAAACAAAGAGATTAAATCAGGTGCTTGAAGACATGCTTCACATGTATGTAATCAACAAACCATCCAAGTGGGAGGATTATTTACACTTGGTAGTGTTTCCATATAATAATGGGAAACAATCATCACTGGGAATGAGTCCATTTGAGGCTTTATATGGAAGAAGGTGTATGACACCAATGACTTGGGATAGAGTAGAATTGTGCTTGGTCAAGATTTGCTAAAGGAAATGGAACAAGAGGTTGCAAAGAACAGACAGAACTTGAAATCATCCCAAGATAGACAGAAGAGCTATGCAAATAAGCATAGAGTACATAGGGATTTCATTGTTGGGGATCATGTTTATCTTAGAGTGAGGCCAAGGAATATTTCCTTGAAGCTTGGGAGTTGTCCCAAGCTATCACCTAGATATTGTGGGTCATTTGAAGTGCTTGAAAGAATTGAGAAAGTTGCATATAGACTTGCATTTCCTGCTAGCACTAGAGATTATAATGTTTTTCATGTCTCTTTGCTTAAGAAATATGTACATTATCCTAACCATGTGATTAATTGGGATGTGATCTAGGTGGAACCCAAGGGAGAGTTCCAAATCGAGCCATCGTGCATCCTAGACAAGAAGGTAATAGTGCTTCGGAACAGAGCAGTTGGACAGGTAAAGGTGCAATGGAAGCACTACGGTCCCGATGAGGCTACATGGGAGATGGAGGATGCCATGATGGTGGCACATCCATTTTTGGTCAATTTTGAAGATCATTGAAGACATTGCTAATGTAAGGGGGAGGGGAATGTAATATCCCAATTTTGATCCCTATTGCATTAAAATTGTACATGATGTAAATATCGTTATTAAATCATGGTGAGGAGCTCAAGGCTAAGGCCCCACCATCGATTTAGAATTTTATGTATCGACAATTAAAAATCGATACCTATGGTTCTCATGCTAGCTAAGCATAATATAAATTGAGACATCATGTAAATATGCAATTTAATAAAATACCCACAACTAGTTGTGCAATGCAACAAGAGATGGGGGAATGATTTCACAAGGAATAGGGAGGGAAATTATTTAAACCCTTGATCCAATAGTGTTAAACCAAATTTCAGTGAGAGAACCCATAAACTCTCAACTACCCATTTTTTATCATGCACCCAATCATTTAATTCTTCCAGAAGTTGGTTGAGGTAGTTAATGCATTGGGAATGGAGAGGTATGGAAGTAAATTTCATATTGGGGCAAGCCATCAGTCTAGAAAAATGTATTTTTGTTGGTGGGGAAAGAAAATTCCAAGAAATTGGTGCCCATTCCATTCCTCACCCATGTGTTTCTCTTCCCCACGCAGCTAGAGCTAGCTAGGCATTTTCCTTCACGTTTTTCTATAATTACCTTCATCTATCCAGGGTTGTAGACCCGTTTTTGTATTTCTCAGTGGCTGGGAAGAGAGATTCATGATTTGGGGGTTTGTAGAGGTCGTTTTTTCCCCTATGAAGTGGATGAATATTTTCAGAAATCAAATTTCTCTCCTAGGTTTGATTTCCCCGTCTACAATTTCGTTTTTGGTTTCCAAAACGTTTTCCTTTCTTCACACCCAGCACTTGTGTTTTTTTTTTATGTGCGTCCTTATTTTAGTATGAACCGTTAGGAGTGGAAGAGGCCCAGAATTGGCTTGTTAAACCTAGTGAAGAGAGGAAACTCACAGAAAGGATCAAGAGGGGCTAGCTATTCTTCTATGCACACCCTAAAGAGCACTAGAATGGAAGGTATGGCCTGAGGGACTGTGTAGCAGTGAAGGGAATAATTCCTTGTGTTGGGTGTGTAGGTATTATGGAGGCCAAGCTAGATAGATATTTTGCAGGTGTCCATGTATCTGTGGTTGAGCTCACTATCTTAGCAATTCTTCCTTTCCACTACCTTAGCAACGTGATAAACCCAACTATAGATTGGCTTAGTTGAACCTTGGTGTGTATTTGGCTATGTGTGAGCCTTTTGTTCCCTTTTTCCTTGTGGAAATCATGCCCAGCTCAGGGATGGAAGTTGTAGTGAGAGATTGATGAGCAGTGGCCTATGGTTGGGTGGAACGTTGCGGCAACGTAGCTAGTTGCTCAGGGTAGCTGAATTTCAAGATAAGTGCTCTCTTGTATTTAATTTCTGCAATGTATTTGCTTTAAAAATTATTATGAACATGTTGAATGCTTGAATGAGATTTGATTTCATTGTATTTTCATACATTGTACACTTTCATATGTTTTTATTATAAATGCATTTTTATCTTATGTTCATGGGACTAGATGCCCGATTGGATAAATGGCAGCGCGTTAGTCGTGTCCTCTCCTCAGCGAGAGAGGGGAGGGGATGTGACAATATATCCCACAACCTTGTTTTGGTAGACCCAACCCCTCTCCTTTTGTAATTCCTACTTTTCTACTCCCATGGTACACACTCGCGAATAGGACAACTATTATTGGAAAAATGCAGTTAGTGCAGACAAAAATTGTTTCCCTAGTCTATATAGTATAGATCTAGAACAAATCATAAATAACTATGAAATTGTTTCCCTAGATTTAGCAAGATTACTTGACCGTAATGAATCCTTACCTTATTCCTGGAGGTTGTCCTTTCTAGCTCGAAGTCTTCAGCTCAGTTAACATTTGAATAAATTGCACATATCAGAGCCAACAAACCAACAAGGAAACATATAAGATAACTAGAAAATCTATATCAATGGTCTAAGAGAAAGATGATAAACAATGAGTTATAAACAATGAATTACATAAAGTTTATGGGAAATGGAAAACATATTGAATTAATGAAATGAATGGAAATATTACAACCAAAAGAGCTTCGGTTTTGTGCTTCTCTCCACAAGTCTTTTGCTTCAAACTTCAATCTCTTTGCCTCTCAATTCTAGAAAGATTTCAATAGCATAAAGGTGCTTTCTTAGTCCTCTCTAAACCATGAAGGTAATCTTACATGTATAGGCTAAAAGGAGATCAAATGGGTTTATATTTACCTCGAGGAATTTGAGGGATCATCCCTAGGGTTTAGGCGCTCGACTTTTACCAAATCTAATCAGTTGGCATAACCCTCCACACGGGATTTTTTCTAGAAATCTCTTGAAACTCCTATTTTTTCCTTTTATTGAGAGATGACGTTCTTTACGCACTAGAAAGAGGCATCAGGAATGGACAACGCTCCTTGCACAAAGGCAAGGAGTGTCATTGATTCCTTTCATCTACTAGCAACCAGCATCAGCTGAAGCTGATGCCTTATGTCAAGAAGCAAGGTGCGTCAGTCCTCCTAGAAATGAGCTTATAATAAGGAAAAATCCCTTCAAAAATTCCTTTGGCATATGTACTCTAGGGATTTAGGAAAAATGACAATATTTTGGTGTAACAGATTATCCACCAAAGTATGAAGCTAGAGGGATATGATAGGTGAAATACTTTGATAGATGTAGTTTGGAGGATGAGGTAAAAGACTGTCGGTTGAATACTTTTTACAGTACTATATACTCTAATCTATGTACTCTGACTGACTCAAAACATGGCTACCGACCAATACATTTCATATCCATGTATAAATGACTAGGTCATGGCTACCAACATACACTATAGATCCATGATGAACAAGACCCAAATTTGGACATAGCTACCGGGCATACACTATAGATCTATGTCATCATGACTCAAACTTGAGAATAGCCACCATACATACATTGTGGATCTATGTAGTGAATCAATCAGAAAATACTCCATTGCAATGTGGGGAGATGTAAATATTCAAGTGAATTCCTAAACACCCAGGGTCTTCATCCCAATCTTGAATAGTACGATTCTTTCCATGTGAATAGATTTCTTGATGTCAAACATGATAGAAACCACTTTATTATCAGTCGTTGATGCATACCATTAACAAGTGTGAGGGAAATCACCATTGACGTCAATGATTCCCAAGGTACCCTAGTACATGCCTCCGAATGTGAAAATGAGTTGAAGTCAAACAATCGATGGAACCTTTCAATCAAATTCCAATGATGGAATCCTACTGTCGAAAGCAAGGAAACCTACCATTGAGGCATGCAGGATTCAAGGTAATAGCTAGTTTATAATACTAACTCTTGGCTTATATGACGGTGTCGATGGGAATAGAACCGTTCAAGGAGGGCCGTAATATTTCCCCCATCATCAACACAAAACTAGAAGAAAAGTGGTTTGAAGTGATCTTGACTATAGAGAAACCATGGGACTAACTCATAGATGAGTGACACAAAGGGAGGTAAGGTAACTGTAGAGGTTGGTTGTGGTGAAAATTAGCCTTGAACATTGAATGGCACAATAAGTGACTTGGAAGCATTGACTCAACGAGGCAAAGACTAGAACATAATGCAAAGAATATACGATGCATTCTTTGAACGACTCAAGGGAGTGAAATGACTTGTGAAAGTGGATCGAATCAAGGAGGAGCTTATTACCCAACTGTTTGAATGAAATGTAGATAGGTGCCATGTTCAAGGGTGACTATAAGCTATCATTAATACAAATGAAAAAAAAATTATCATTCCCTAAATTTCACCATCATGATGGATGAGTACTTGTTTGATTTTTGACAAGCTAGAAAAGGGTAACAAACGCTTGATATAGCTCATCATAGGATGAGTCCAATCTCACATGTTTTATGAACCTGAGAGAAGAGGGATCCAATCCCAAAACAACTCCTTCATTTTTTAATTTTAACGAGTCCAAAAAAGGTAAACTTGTTGTCATTTCATGTTAAGAGAGTTTGAAAGGACTAAAGAAGACTCCAATGTGGACTTTTCCATAAATTTAGTCCCGAGGTCTGAAAAAGTGTAAAACAATACCTAGGAGAACTCTTCTAGTTATGATGGACTAGAGTGTACATTTTTCATAACTTAGTCTAAACAATCCAAAAAAAGGATAAACTTTCACCTGATAGACAACCTTTCAAATATTTCTACAAGCGTGAAAGAAATAAGTTCGCTTGGCGATCTTTTCCTATTTAGAGAGTCTGGAAAGATCTTAAAGACAATTATGGGGGTTTCCTTTTTCTTATAAGTTTTACGAGCCCAAAAAAGTGATAAAAGTATACTTAACACCTTTTTACTTAGTTTTTAACAAGAATAACTATGGTATCAAAGGCACTTGGAATCTTTTTTATGTTTGAATCCAAAGCACGAAAAAGAAATAAACTAAGCTCAAAACCACTTTTCATGTTTTAACCAGAGAATCAAAAATGTAAAAAGTAAGATCAACACCATTTTACTATTTTTAACGATCTCGAAGATCACTTGAAAGAATACTCAGTGTATCTACTTCATTTTTAATGAGCTTGCAACAGAGATCGAACTATGCTCATTATGTTATTTTATGGTTTAGCGAGCTTGACTCAGA